>OMNZ01052221.1:23097-45538 GCA_900303255.1 Lesueurigobius sanzi
ATCTCCATCAGAATCTACCAAAACAACCCTTTTCATGTTTGTATGTCTTCTGTGTCGTGTAGGTCTCGCTGGCCAATGCCGAGGCCGCCATGGAGAGCAGGTGGCGGTAGCGGCTGCAGCAGTAGCGTGTCTGTAAGCGTGGTGACCGCCGCCCGGCCTGTGCCCCACCCATAATGCCGTCATCCACAAGGAAAGGAACGCTGAAGGACCCCGAGCTGGCCGAGCTGTTCTTCAAAGATGACCCAGAGGACGTCTTCTGCGACCTACACGAGATCGGACATGGCAGCTTCGGGGCGGTCTACTTTGTAAGTGCCTGGGCTGTTGGACCATGAGGGGGTTAAAACACTGGTACCACTTACTTTACTTTACATTGTTGAAAAAACTAAAAGAAAACATCGTAGGCAAAGATTCTTCAGTCTTCACCTGTACTCGTAGTTGAAGTGTAGGACGTTTCGACCTTTGGCCAAAGATCTTCCTCAGCAAAATGAGTAGACTTAACACGCTCATGGGTCTCTTAAGAGGAAACCAGTAGGAGGAGTAACCTCTAAGAAAACATGAATAAATTCAAGAATATACCAAATGCATAGTGAACTTTCATTCTGTCAGTGAGTATCATTTATATAGAATAATAGAAAAACAACAACTGTAATATCTTCAAAATATGTCGTAAATGCTTTGACCTCCTTTATGTTTTAAAGAACTTTCTGGGCCATAGAGTTTATATGATGGTACAGCTCGGGGTGAAAAGGGGTGAAGAGTGAGGAGAACCATTTAGCAAATTTGTCTTAATCGTAGGAGTTAACCATTGTAGAAAAAGACTCTATTTAATTCTTTCTTTAAAATGTTTATGCTGGAAACCAACAACACAAGTGGTTTCTCTTGGTAAAAGTAGCCTTTTAGATGAGTTGAGAGAGTAGATTTTTGGTTAAATGCAAAACACAAAGGTTTAAAAGTAGTCTTGAGATTGAATGGTACAGAGAGGGGGTGGGACCAATACACCCTTTCATTACACACCTAAACATTTGGGGCTTAGCTGGAGGCGGAAAGCTAGATCCCTATCTATTTCCATTGTAGCTGTTGTCATAGTAACGTTAAACAAATGTCTAACTGTTGTTGTAAATATCAGATAAAACCTTATTTTATCGTCTCAAATGTCGTTCCTCTTGTTCTTGCTCCTTAAGCCACAACAGAATGACGTTTTTTTGTTGAAATTTTACACTTATAATCGTAAGTTATAGTTTAATCTTATTTCTCTTGCTCTCTTCCTGCCTCCAGCTGATGTCACTGATGATGTAAGCAGCAAAAGGGTCTATATGAGTAGCTCCTCCGCCTAGTTGATATTAGAACCACCTGGTCGACTCCATCAGTCTGCTGATGAAGCTCTTGGGTTAAGCAGCGAAACGTCCAGTCCAGAGTACAGATGCTGAAATGGAGAACCCTTTTGTACGTTTAGCAAATTGTTTTAGCTGGGACTCGAACCCACGACGCCGAGGACCGAACAGTGCTCTGCCATGTGCTGCAGCCTTAACCACTACACTACTGGCTGCTCTACCTCCACTCAAACTTTGCTACAAATTGAGCCATCTCTCATAAAGTCAGTACAAGCTGATTTAATGAGGGACTTGGCTTCCACGTCACGCTCGGCTCTACTACAAGAACCGGGGCTGATGACTACTTATTACAATTATCACATGTTCACAGGCAGGAGCCATTCCCTGTGTGAGGATCGTCATTATTACCTCATGAATATGGCCTTGGTCTATTTATTACGTCTAGTTAGCACCGTATATATTGATTTGGTGACTTGTACACACGCCGTAAGTGGTCTCAATCTTCTAACTGGCTGATCATGTAAAGCAAAGTAACATTCCTGTCAGCGCTTTCGCCGTAGCCTGTCATCGTAATCTCATCATCACTAATTACTCCTCAAGCCTTTGATTCTATGTGAAAAGGGAAGGCTTGTACTGTCTCTGTCTCTCTATTTTCCCCCTGCCCCGGTGCCCCTCCCCTCCAGATGCAGGACCGCTGGTGTTAATCCTCTGTCGCTCTTCAGACAGCTGCTCACACTTGTAAAAACGCTCCATAGTAAGGCAGGATTTTCTTGGCAGACAGGGCTTTACTCCTCGGTTCTATCCCATGTTGTTTACAGACATATAAAGTACATGTCGCCCTCAAACATCACTAATGGCCCCAGTGCCCCGTCCTTCTGCCAAGCTTCTGTGCGCGTGTAAATCCTGCTGCTGTGTCGGCCTTGGACTCTTGACACACTTGTATTATCCCTGCTCTTGTAGCTAAACTACTAGCTCTGCGAACCAGAGCAAACCAGACAGATCTGAACAAAATGTCCATGAATGTTTTTGCTCTGCAGTAGTAATAAAAATGGCAACCCGTTTACACTGTACTGACACCACTTTCTTTGCCATACAACTCTGTTTGATAGCGTCTTCATATTAAATATTCTTTTTAGTGTTGTTAGTGCTAAGCACAGGGCCTCAGGCTAACAACTATATTTATCCAGTCTTTCATTAGGTTAGCATCTTCTACATGTCTGTAGTGCTAATTTGCTGCAATCTAGCTCCAGGTTAATTGCCTGTTTGGGGAGAATAGCACATTAGTTAATTGTATGCACTGTCTATTACTTTGAAACAAATTCAAAGATATGTAGATTTATGTTCCTTCAGGCTTTGGTGAAAGAGTTGGTAAGATCCATTAGGAAATAATTCCGGGTGAAGAACGTACTGAGCAAAAGGCCATTACCTGGAGTTTTATTTTATATATCTCCATAATGGACATAGAAAGGAATATCCTTTTAAAATGATGTCATTATTGGTTTATCTTCGTGATGAGAATTGGCCTCGGTGTGTTTTAATATTTCACTGTAACATAATGAAAATATTGCCCCTTTACAGCAGTTTGAGGGAGCTCTGCTCAGCTCATACTGACAGGCAATCACTGGGATCAAATGAAACTGGAAAAAAGTCAACTGGGAATGCTCTGTTGCGTGCCGTGAGTGTAATTCCATCTGAACCTCTACATGAATTGCCATTCATTTGTAAGTGGGATGAAGCTGGGTTAAGGGCTTAGGCTGAGCTGCAGTGTAGTGTCCCAAAGGCCAAATACCTCTGAGGTTAACACCCGGGCTTTAATATGGGCTTGTGGATGTGTGGAGATGATTCCGACGATGATTCAAAATGCTCACAGAAGCTGCAGACTAACCACACATGACTCCTGCCCCAGAAGTAAACACAGAGCGCTTTGATCAAGCAGAAATGAGTTCACATTTAAATAAGAGGATCTGTTGTGTCATGCTAATACCAGCTGCTTTGAAAATGCAGTGAGTTTTGGCGCAGCTTAATATACCAAAAGGCCTCTTTACTTGTGTATTAAATTAATAAAATGCACAATCTTTATTATATTGGCTCTTAATACTCAATTATATGTTCCTCTTGTTTCTTTTAGGCCCGTAACTCGTACTCCAATGAGGTGGTGGCCATCAAGAAGATGTCCTATAATGGCAAGCAGACAACCGAAGTAAGATATCATGCCTAAAATAAAGATCAAAATGTATATTTTTCAGCGATTGTTACATCACTTGGCAAAAGATTAACGTGCAAATGCGGCTTTCATTGGCCTGATGTGGTTGCTCTTTCACCGTTTCTGCAGAAGTGGCAGGACATCATTAAGGAGGTCAAGTTTTTGGGACAGCTGCGACACCCAAACACGATCGAATACAAAGGCTGCTACTTAAAAGACAACACTGCCTGGGTCAGTAGTTCTGCTGAGAGTTTCACAGTGACACTTTTTATGATTGTTTTTAACTCAGTAGTGGATTAGCTAAGTTTATTGTTTGTTTTTTATTTCAGTTGGTGATGGAGTACTGCCTGGGCTCCGCATCAGATTTATTAGAAGGTAATGGTGACAAAGCACTAGCCAGAGTGTCCATTAACTCATTCAATAAGAAGTCCGTAATGGCATAGACTTGACCTTCAAATCCACATCAATTTATTCTGATTCTGATTTCCCAAATGTTTAAATTTGTTTTTTTTTAAAGTTCACAAGAAACCACTGCAAGAGGTGGAAATTGCTGCCATTACCCATGGTGCCTTGCTCGGACTGGCTTACCTTCATTCCCATAATATGATTCACAGGTGAGCTTCAGTCATCAGACGTGTAAGAGAGTGGTCATTTTGTTTTTTTTTATTACCGGTATGTATTAAAACTGTAACATTTTGTAACTGAAGTTTTGGCCTTGGAATTGCCACAGAGGCCTGCATTCCTCTGCATGATTCTAAAATAAAACACTGTGCTGATATACCCTGGGCATGTTGTCCTTAATATGGTTTGTTTCATTTTTATCTGCCTCTATCCAGAGATATTAAAGCTGGAAACATCCTGCTGACTGAGCTGGGTCAGGTCAAACTGGCCGACTTTGGCTCTGCCTCCATTGCCTCACCTGCCAACTCCTTCGTGGGAACACCTTACTGGTCAGTACTGGACACAATCTGGAAAAATGCTTACCTTAGATAAAAACAGTGTTTCCCAACCTTTTTTATCATCCAAGTACTCCCTGTCTCGATGGTTTTGATGATTAGTTAGATAGTGAATGACTAAAATTCTACTAAATATTCTCAAAGTCTCATTTTTTACAGTTTTAAATAACTTTTCTTTGAACATAATAATCAAAAATGCAATTCAGTTTAATCTTATTTTTTGTATCTGAAATTATCCCAAGTACCCCCTTCTAAGCTCTCATGTACCCCCAAGGGTCCCTGTACCCCTGGTTGGGAAACACTGGTTTAAATGGTGCTTTAATTAATTAAGACAATTTATGTTGATTTCAAGCAGGCTTTAACTATCTTGAAATAAGAGACATTTACTTAAAATAAGCAACACTTGAAATGAGACATAAAAGTCTCATTCTTGTTCCACTGACAATAAGTTTGTCCAAATCTACTCAAATTCAAGCATCTAAAGCAGTGGTGCCCAAAGTGGGGGCCAAATTCGGCCCTCCAACAGGCCCTCGAGATGGTGCTGATATTCTAAGGAGGATCAACAGTGCAAAATCTAATCTAAAAATAAGTTGCATTTTCTTGAAATAAGATCATTTGAAGTTGATTTGAGCAGGTAACTACATTTATCTGTCAAAAGAATAAGTCTTTGTGCATTTAGAATTGAAAATATTGCACAGACACTTAGAATAAATATCTTTGGCACTTAAAAAATAGGAAATACATTTAATTTTACATGAGAAAAGAACAAAAACCTTTTCTTTTACTTGGAAATTCACAATTACTTAAAATTTAATTTTCTTGTATCCAGAAACGTTCACTTATTAAGATTTGTTTGATTAATTTGACTGAATAGACTAGTACTCGTTCCTAAGGACACCAAAAGAGCAATTCCTACTCAATAGCACAGTAATTAAGGGGTATTTAATCACAGATCTGGTTGAATTTGGTGTTTCGTCATGTAAAAACAGTATTCCATCATACAGGAGTTGTCCATCGTAGGCAAAGATTCTTCAGTCTTCATCTGTACTCGTAGTTGAAGTGTAGGCTAAGCACTAAGAGAGGTGGGACTTAGAGGTTACTCCTCCTACTGGTTTCCTCTTCAGAGACCCATGAGCGTGCCAAGTCTACTCATTTTGCTGAGGAAGATCTTTGGACGAAGATCGAAACGTTCTACACTTCAACTACGAGTACAGATGAAGACTGAAGAATCTTTACCTACGATAAAAACAGTATTGCGTTTGGCCCTTTTTCTCGCTAATACCTTTCCATTTTGGCCCTCCGTGTAAAATACTGTGGGCAGCCCTGATCTAAAGAGATGGCAATTTTTCCAGAATGAAATTTGAAACTTCATAACCTCTGTCACCTGTAATCATAATAATTTAGTAGTTTGTCTGTTTCTGTTTCTGTTACACGTTAAGCCACCATGTTGGACGAACCATGTATTTCTCCGATGGTGACGCCTGGTCCCAGACTACACATCTTTGTAAAGAATTGGGGGGAAAAATTTAATGCAATAAAGACAGAAGTGTAAAATAAAAGGTATATGTTAAAGAACAGCTGGATTACTGCTGTAGAGGACATGCACACACATGACAGAGGCTATGCAGTCCGCCATGTTACACTCCATCTTAATACCTTGTTGTCGACTGGAGCAAACATCGGGGGATATATTGATGAGCTTTCGGTGTCAATAGCACACTGTTTGTCTCCCTCATGTCATATCCAGTCTCAAATAGACAAACTTTCACATTTACAGGCTCCACACAACAGTTGGTTCGAGTCGCTATCGCTGAGAAACAGACCCTTCCCGAGCTCCAAGAGGCTTAGTAGATTATAACATGTTTTTCAGAGTTAATAAATTGCGTGCTACTTTACTTTTCCGCAGGATGGCCCCAGAAGTGATCCTAGCCATGGACGAGGGACAGTATGAAGGGAAAGTTGATATCTGGTCCCTGGGAATCACTTGCATCGAGTTGGGTGAGTATTGAAAACATATAAACACGAAATGAATTCCCACGAACAGGAAACGGATGCGTAATCACGACCGTGTCTTTTGTTTCCTGATGCAGCGGAGCGTAAACCGCCCTTGTTCAACATGAACGCCATGAGTGCCTTATATCACATCGCCCAGAATGACTCTCCCACACTCCAGTCCAACGAGTGGTGAGTTTACCCCCCGAAATGAAATGAAATGAAATGGAAATATAACCAGAAGAAGGAAGTAACAACAGCAACAGTAGCAGCGCAGTGACGGGAGACAACAATGGATAAAGAGAGCTCTGGTCCACAGCCCGGGGCACAGCCAGGTTAAGGCATTGTCGAGATAATCTGCAAAGTGTGACTCCAGCACCAGGCCGCGCACAAGGTCACACGTCTAAGTCTATTATGTAATTACACGGGAAAACTCCTGTACAGTACTCTTAAGAGGCCTGTGTGCGCCTTGGGTACTGATAATTGAATATGAATAATATCACAGAAGGGTGTGGTCTAATTGGACTGTTCCTGATCCGGGTGTTTCAGCATATACAGTAGATGGCAGTTTAAGTTAAATAGAGAGCGTTTTTTTTGCACATCTCCCATACAGCCTATAGTTAAAAATGTATTACTATAACAAGCTTTCGATCATAGAAATGAAACTTTTCATTTTTGTAAAACAATTGGCTATAGAGTCATTTATTAAAGAAGTTTTATAATGTCCTACAGTAGGGCTGAACGATTTTGGAAAATAATCTAATTGCGATTTTTTTCCCCCTCAATATTGCACTTTTGACCTGGGAGAGTTGCCCTTTGACCTCAGGGAGTCTGAGAGTTCTGCAGTTTTTTTGTTGTTGTTTTTTTTAATTCAGATGTGATTTTTTTGCATTCATGAGCATTTTAGAAAATAAATTATATTTTCAGCTGGTCCTAGCTGCCATCTGTGCTTTTATAATTCATTTTTTAGGAGAGCGCAAAGGCGGTATGGCCATAAGACAGTGTCAGTGCCCTCTGCTGGACAGTGTGGAATTAATTCCTTTTAAAACAATCTTGGCTGCCCTCTAGTGGCTGGACAGAGCATTTAAATATTTTTTTTTACAATTTCATAACTCCTGACAGGAATGGGCTTGAGACATACTTTATTTTTGTTTTTTTCTCTTAAAAATTGCGTTGTGTAATATTGCGATATAATCGTTCAGCCCTATCCTACAGCTGTGGCAATTTTCATCAGAATATGAAGAACACAAAAATCTTTTTTCCACTCATGGTTAGTGGTTGTGTGAAGCCGTTTATTGCCAAAGAACTGAGTTTACTCTTTTGAAATCATAATGAAACAGAAACCACTCAAATGTCCCTGATCTAACGTTGACATGACCTTCAACAACTGCCAGGAGCAAAGAAAAACTCACTTCAGGGGTAGGCTAGTTGGCCTTGTGGGAGGGGGGTAATTGTTTTCCTCATCAAAGGACCAGGGGCCAAACCTCCCAATTGTTGCCCAAAGTAAAACACTACTTTCCTCAAATGTAGGTCTCTATCTAACAGAGGATTAGACGGGAAACTGAAAGAACCGAGGCATTTTCAGTATTTTTATGCGTAAGAATGTTCTACACAAACAAAAAATTCTGTTTTAAGTCAGAGTGATTGCTTAAGAAGTGCTCGAATTAAGATAATCAATGTTCATTTTCAGTGGGTTTGGACGGTTGCCAATGGAACAAGCCTTATTTTGGTTAAAATAAGAGCAATTATTTCTAAATTAAGAGAAGCAACGCTTAAATTCAAACAAAAAAAAGTTTGTTAGAAAGATATACAGTACCTACTCCACTGGCAAACATGATTTAAAATCCGTGCACATTCTTTCAATTGAAGCACTTTGATGTCATTTTCTGTTCTGAGACGAGACAAAAGTTAAAAGTTCTCTGATAGAGAGCCTCACATTGCCTACCCCTGGGTTAGGCTTTTTAAGTTCTTGTCTAGTTGATCTTATCTGTCATTGTTGCACCACGGTATCACACACACACACACATACACACACGCACACACACACCTACACACACACACACAAACAAAACAGTCTACAAAATATACACTTTACTTGGAGACTGTTTAAGCTTCCAAACAAGATGTACAGTACGTAATATGACCAGTTTCATTTGGGCCATATCAGCAACATTTTGGATAGCCGTTATTCCTCTGGTTGCCTGCATCAGTCAGTAATATTGGTTATAAAGTTGAGAATGCATCAAGATCAAGGATTTAGCCCAGTTCTGCATTTGAAAAAACTCCTCCTCGACAATAACATGAGGGGAGACTTGCTGACGAGTTCTTTCGGTTATTTCCTCCCCACATCATAGCGCAAAATCATTCCAGTTATATTCTTGAAACACTTCATAAGGCATTGAAAGCCGGGGAAGCAGGGTAGATTTGAGAACAAAAAAGAAAGGCGAGTAGCAGCATGTGGCGCGTCTCATGCTGGAGTTTTGCCTGAAGGCGTCAACGACCTTTTCTCTGCTGTCTTCCCAACACTCATTTAGATAACGTATTCTTCACCTCCACACCGGAGAGGAAATAAGGGCGCTGTAAAAAACCAAAAGAAAAATTGCTTTAGTTTGTTACTTGGCTCTGTGATTGCTCGTAGAGTTGTGATATTTCTGTTCCAAACGGCCCAGGGCATCAGCCATACTCTGCCAGATGAGACGAGCAGAGAGTGTAGCGCGCAGCCTGCACAACTCTCAGGAGAATCCGCCAGAATAAATAAACGCATCAAAATTGTCTGCTTAAACAACGGCCTCGCGTTGACCTCTCCGTCTTGGATTTACAGAATTTTATCTCGACGCCCCATTCCGCTGTCAAACTTGGATATCTGTGAAGCCATTAACGGCGTATTTTTAGCTGCGAGTCGGTGACACAGTGTTCCACAACTCCATTGGCCTATATTCTGATTGCTCCACATATTTACGTAATCTATATAGTTTTTATACATTAATCCACATTATGAGATTACATACAAATCCTGTGGTTTAATATACTGATATATATAAACAAAGATCTGATTAGTCATGTTGGATTAATCGGATAGCCATCTGTTTTTGCTGTCTGGCTGTCATTGCCGCTCCGATGGTTTTACAGTGTACATTTACAGTATATACCCCCCCCCCCTTTTTTCTAATTATCTTTGCAGGTCCGACCATTTCCGAAGCTTTGTGGACTACTGCCTACTGAAGATTCCTCAGGACAGGCCCTCGTCGGGGGAGCTGCTACGAGTGAGTGTGGTCTTCCTCGTCCTAATCCCGTCCCGCGTGACCTCACTTCCTCCCGCGCCGCACGGGTCTGCCCCGCCCACAGTGAAGTCTCCTCCAGCCACAATGGAACGTCCCAACTTCTCCCCCAAATCGTTGACTAAATCTCGGGTGTTAATCCACGTGCGTCTCTCTGCAATTGAGGAGTTGATCTTATTGTTTGTGTGACCAAAAGGTAATCCTATTGGTCGCTAAGAGATTTACTTTCTCGGTGAGCAAACACGGCACAAAGTAGCAGACACTGGGCTCTGTGCTTTTTCTTTTTTCAATAGATGCACTGCAAAAAGTGAAATCAAAGTTAAATTCGCTTGAATTCAGAATATTTGGCCTTAAATTAAAGTAATATGACCTGTCCAAGTAAAATGATCTGTCGATGGAACAGGTATTTTTGCACTTACTATAAGAAAAAGCATATCATTTGATGTAAATTTAGATTTATTATCCAACTTTAAGTGCATGAAGTTATTTTTTCTTAATTTAAGTGCAAAAACTTACTTACTTGCCAAGTCAAAATGACTGAAAATAAGCTAAAATATTCTGAATTCAAGCAAATTTTAAAGGGGCACTATGTAACTTTTTAAGTGAAAAATAAAATCCTGATATTTGTGCATATTTTAGTGGCCCAGTGGCTGTGGGTGCAGCATGGCACCATTACTTTCCATCACAGTGGCTTCTATGATGATCCAGGATGACTTGTTTTTAGGGTTTTGTACCAGAAATTTACCAGAAACCCCACACACTTGACCCTGGAGCGTCTTAAGCTGTCTTTCCATAAGAGTTCAGGCCACGTTAGAGCGGTTCACTTGTGGGCGGGTCAACCCCCACTAGTCTGTGTTTCTGCAATACTTCAGACAAGCGCGCTCTAGCCTAATGGGAGTGGCCACCAGAGGGCGCAGTGGAGCTATGTTCATGCCGGTAAAGCAGAGGAAGAAATGCTTTTTTGCTATTTTACGACACCTCTCTGACACTGCACTAAGTTTTAACAACTCATTATGCTGTAATGTAGTGTTAGACCTTACTAAATGCTTTTCAAACAAGAAATACATCCATCCATCCATTTTCTTCCACTTTATCCGGGGCCGGTCACAGAGGCAACACTCTGAGCAGAGATGCCCAGACTTCCCGATCCACGCACACCTCCTCCAGCTCTTCCTGGGGGATCCCAAGGCGTTCCCAGGCCAGCTTAAAGACATCTTCTTTCCAGCGTATCCTGGGTCTTCCCCGGGGCCTCCTCCCAGTGGGACGTGCCTGGAACACCTCTCGAGGGAGGCGACCAGGAGGCATCCGAAACAGATGCCTGAGCCACCTCAGCTGGCTCCTTTCGATGTGGAGGAGTCTCTGTTCCGAGCTCCTCCCGGGTGACTGAGCTCCTCACCCTATCGCTAAGGCTGCTTGTATCTGTGAAATACATGTTTTTTGTAATTATCAAAGTGAGTCTCCAACCTTGCTATCAAGCTAGCTTTGTTTCGCTACACATTTAGTTAAAATTTAAGTTGCTATTCTCACAGAACACGGCACTAACGCCAAAACAGACCAGTGCTTGGTTTAACATGATCACGTTATAATTGTTTCTACTTTTAGGCTTGTAGTATTTGCTCAAATGCATTTTTCCTCGTCTAAATCCTTCATGTCTGTGCGTAAGAGAGGTTCCCCCTCACCCCTCCCAAACCGGTCCAACAAAGCAAACCTCTCCAGACCCCAGTCCTGAAGTGGTCTGAGTTGGGAACGGCTTGGACTCTCAAAACGCTCCGCTCCGTCCTGGTCTTATAGTGGCCTACAGTATAGAAGCCGCTGTGATGGAAATTAAAGGTGCCATGCTGTACCCATACAGCCACTGGCCCACTAAAAGGTCAAATATGCACAAATATCAGGATTATTTTCCACTTAAAAGTTTACATAGTGCTCCTTTATCTCGACAAGATATCACTTTTCACAGTGTGGAGCCGGTCAGTTGTTGGATATCTGGATCGGGCTGATTTTTTCCGACTGGGATTCTCTCTTCCTCCGACACCTCTGACCTAAATCCTGACCGAAAAAACCATTAACCGGCGATAAGTCCCAGGCAGACTTTGGATCAGTAAAAAAAGAGGGACGCTTTATCGTGACTGGATCAAAGGGAGAGGCCGTTAGCTTACGATTAATACCCCAACGTTTCCCCTTCTCTCTCACAAAGTCGCTCTTCCTGTCAGCCCACATGCAAACCAACTCTTTACAGCGGAAATCAGGTCACTAATCTGGGGGCCTTCAGCGATCAGAGCATTGGCTACAGGTTAAAAACGCTTCCGGGCACATTATCATATTAATGAAGTTCGCGTTCCTACAATTTGCTAACACGGATGCATACATTCGCTGTGATATTGCCTTCGCATCATTTACTCCATGTTTGGGCGAGTAATCTGTCCGTACTGACTTTAATACCTGTGAATACTTCGTGACATGTATGGAAAGTGGTTTATTCTGGCTTTATTGCAGCTTACGTCATCTGTTTGGGCCACTACAATCATATGTACTGCATAAAGTAATCTAATGGCCTTTATATGGGTACATAAGTAAAGATATCTGCCAATGGAACAAGTGTTTTTGGTCTAAAAATAGGTGAAAAACCTCATTGCACTGAAAATTATTCTTTTGATTACATTTTTGCGGTGTGGAAGTGTTTTCCTAGTTAGATCCACATTAGGTTGGATATAAAACACAGTCAGTGGGACAAGTAATGGACTTGAGTTCTTCCCAGCTTTAATGGCTATACACCGTTACTCTGGAGTGGTTTTCTGAGCAAAGGCACCACCTCTACAAAAAACCACCTCCATGATTATAACATATTTATTCAGTCTAAGCCCCTTTGTCCATGCAGATCATTTGAATTGTCCATGATTTCCCCTTCTACTGTACATCCAGAGATATACTGGATAGAAGGTGAATAAAGCCTGTAGTAGACGTAGTAAACGTAAAGGAGCAACCTGTTGAGAATAAGACTATTTTACCTTGATTTCAGAATGTAAGTACAAGAAAAAACATCTAATTACACCTAAAATGAGTTTGAATATCTTATTGCACGTACAAATCTACTTCCATTGGCATTTTTACTTGGCGAAACAGAATTACTCAAATTGGGGTCAGTTTTGCGGTGTGACAGTTCTTATGAGCACTTCCTTGGATATTCAGTATATAGTTTTCATATTAAACACACAAGATTTTCAAATATTGTTGACTGAACTGGGTTGGGTGAGTTGAGGACATTTCACAGGCTTCTTCTAACTCTTGTGATCAAAATATCATAAAGGCTTATTTACTAAAAAGACATAAGTGAGAAGAAGCTTGTGAAGCTCGAAGCAAAACAACCTCAACTCGACCAGACCAGTCCACGATATTTGGGGATGTCTACTACGATGGATAATCTGCTTTCACAAACAAATAAATATGATTTTTGCTTAGAACATACAAGGTTTTATATAAATCTGGGATGCAGTATATAAACTAGAGCTAGCAATAGTGGATGCCGATGATCTAACTGAATATGAAGCTTAGAGTGTGGCGTATCAGCAGTCAAACAGCAAGAAGAATCCGAGGCACTCGTGTCTATGCAGCATAAAAGTCCTTTATTAACACTTTGTTTGTGTAGGTTCTCAGTCGTACAGGAGTTGCCCATCGTAGGCAAAAATTCTTCAGTCTTCATCTGTACTCTGTAGTTGAAGTGTAGGACGTTTCGATCTTAGTCCAAAGATCGTCATCAGCTGCTACAGAGTTGAGCATGCTGTGGGCCTCTTAACACTTGGACTAGCCTACGCATTTCGACCCGTAGGTCTTCATCAGGGTTAATGAATGAACTAGAGCTGTCAGAGTTAACGCTTTAACTCACAATTAATCAAAAAAAGAATTAATACATTAATGATGGATTAATAGCACATGTTTTGACCAAACAAACTCCAAAGAAAGTGGTGTTTGGTAAAGTAAATTTGTATAAATCAGTGTTTCTCTGTGGACGATCTGATATCACCAAGTAATTAAGAGTCCAGGACCAATGTCAAAGTTGTTTGCCCAGGACCAATGTTACAACCAGCCAATCAGGGGTCAGTTTTGCTCGATGAGGGGAGGGACAGTCTGCTTTGCAAACTTGACATGTTGTGACAAAAATTAAGTTTAGGAACAGGGAACGGTCTGCTGTAATTTTGGATAGCTCTATGAGTCGGTTTGTCTGAAAATATATCTAAACCTAACCCTAAACCTAGCCCTAACCCTAACCTTAAAGATTTCCCTGTTCTTAAACTTAATTTTTGTCCCGAGCCGACTATCTAGCACAACTGACCCCTGATTGGCTGGTTGTAACATTGGTCCTGGGCAAACAACATGACATTGGCCCTGGACTCTTAATTACTCTGTGATATCAGGAGCATCGTTTCTCTGATATGTCGTTGGGACCTCACCATCGGACGACAAGCCATGACCCAAAAATGTTTAATTTGTTATTTATATTGTAAGTTTTCCACAAACTGTTGTTGAATAAGCATCAAATCAACCTAATAAGCTGAAATCGTAATATAAAGTTATTAGCTTAGTTCAAATTAGCGTGTTTTATGCCAGGGAAATGTAAATGATTCATCAATAATAACAATAAAATTTACCTGCGAGTAATCGTGATCAATCAGATTTCAAAAGTGTGATTAATCTGATTAAAATAATGAACCGATTGGCACTAATATAAACAGAAGTTAGTGGTTCAAATCGCGGCTCCTGTAGGTTATATGTTTACAATGGTAATTCTGTCTTGTTGAAATACTCTTTTTCAGGTTCTTTTTGAAAGACACTGGGTAATTACAAAGACGGTTTTTACCTGACAGGTTTCAATGGAAGTGCTTCCGTCTCCTTCAGAGGTGTCATCATGAGAGTAACGGCTGATAAGACACCTCTAAAGGAGAGTGAAGCACTTCCATTGTAACATGTCAGTTAAAAAGCTATTTCTATCTTTGTAATTACCCAGTGTCTTTCAAAAATAACCTGAATAAGAGGACTATTGTCGTGTTCTTGGGCAAGACATGCGACACACACCCACCTGGCCTATGTGCGTGATGAGAGAGTGAGAGGTGGTGATTGTAGACTCCATCAGTCTGCCCCAGGTCAGCTGTGGCTACAATAATAGCTTACTACTACAGAGTATGGAGTGAATGAATGATGCAATGCAATGTGTAAATACAATATAAAACCAATTTATTCAATGGGTTGTCCTCCATTGCAGCGGCATTCAACTTTTTTTTTTCATTATATTCCTCCAAGTTACAAATGAGGTGCTGTTGCTGCCACAGGATTGGATGTAGACCTTTTGATTAAAATGCTCCCTACAGCATTTAAGATTGAACGTGCTGTGGCTCACGAGTCGATTAAAAGCAGATTAATTGCGCAGCCGTACTGTAGGTGCATCAGAAAACGGGACAGAGGCTGTAATCTCTCATTTCAGACTGTGATGTCATCCCCCTGTGTCCCTCCTAACTCATTACACCAGCATCTGTCACACGGAGCGAAGGTGTGCAGAGAGCTAGAAATAGACCTCAAATCTGTTTTTCACTTCAACTTGGTCCATATTTTAATATTAGCCCAGTTCATACAAGGACATGCTCTGGCCCTTTACTTACAATAAATATATACAGTAAGTAGTACGTACAGCATGTGCGCAATATTATATTTCAAGTTCGCACAAAACTGACTGACTCACTCCGCTTTGATGATTAAATAAAAATGATATTTATAACTACTTCTAAATTTAGCCATTATGTAATTCCTCAAAAATCCCATTGCCAATATGTCAGTGCCATAAAAAATGCATGTATGCGTTTACTTATTGAAATGGGATTCAGCAAAAAAGTTCAAGTAAAATGGGAAAAAGAATTTAACATAGAAATAGATGCACACACAACCACTAGCTCTCGGACATGGAGGGAGTTTGCCTGGAAAAATCTGACACGTTTTTTTTTATAACACCCAAGTTAAAAAGCAAACAACTTCAGATACAATGGAAATGTATGCGAGAATGTGGGGCAATGGATGTTGGCCATTCACATATTTTCTGGAAATGTCCAATACTATTAAAATTCTGGAAAACAGTTGGTAATGTCCTGTGCCAAATCCTGGAGTACACAATTGCTTTAAAACCTGAATTACTGTACTTTTTTTGTAAAGGTACTATTCATAAAGGGGATGAATATTTAGTAAAAGTAATGTTGATAGCAGCTAAAAATGTATCACAAGGAAAGATGTTGTACCAACAAAGGAACAATGGACAAACACAATTGAGGACAATTCCTAATGGGACAAATAACGCATAGATTGAGACTACAAGAACCACAAATGGGGAAAAAATGGAAGAAATGGAAAGTGTATATAAACAAAAAGACCAATAACAAAGTCATATGTTTATGCTGTTACTGTTGTACTTTGTGCTATAAAGTTCAATAAAATATAAGTGACAAAAAAGAAATGGGATTCGGAGTACTCATGGAAATCAATAAATGGCCCATGTGTGCCATGTGCTCAGCTGGAGGCAGAGAAGACGGCTATGTGAACAATGCAGGCGCCCTCTAGTGGCGGGTGACGTTACACCGTAGCACAATGTATTTAAGAAAGGGTGTAATTAGCTTAAACAAAAGCATTCATGTTGGTTTACTTTCTCCTCAGCATGACTTTGTGCGCCGAGAGAGGTCGCCGCGCATTCTCATCGACCTCATACAGAGGACCAAGGACGCGGTGCGGGAGCTGGACAATCTGCAGTATCGGAAGATGAAGAAGATTCTTTATCAAGAGAAACATAACGGACCAATGGGGGAGAGCCAGGAGGAGGAAGAGGTGGGTGAAGTGGAGAGAGGGAGGGGGAGAGGGCACCAACTTGTTTTTTCAAAGAGGGAAAAAAGTTCAAAGAGAGGAATGGTTAAGTTTGAAAATCTACCAGTAATATTTAAATTCTGCTCAGCCTTCAAACTTTGATACTGTATGAAAGAGAAGCCTATTTTGTTCCAGGCCTTTGATTTGGGTTTGCCCTCGCTGAGGTACATGCATTTCAATTGTATTGTTTGATACAGTCATTGCCGAATACTTAATGATAGCAAGCTGAGGAGTATTGGCTAAACTCTGGACTTAAGCTGTACACTCTCCTCCCAACGCTCCCCCTGCAGACCAGAACTCCATGTGATTGTGATTCTACAAAGAAATGCCACTTTTCAGTCAGAAGCGCCGTTCCAGACACCTCGGGGTGGTACGTGAGCTGAAAAAGAGCTCGACAGTACGGTGTGAAGTATCCTGCTTAATTTGGTCTATGCTTTTGGAAGGGAACAGAGTGACAGTCTGTGACAGTGAGCTGCTCCTCCAATAAGCTCTGCGGAGTAACACAGACATGATATGTCCCTGGTTTGACCTGGCCTGCAGCAAAGTGAACAGGCATCAAGAGCCGGCAGCCACTGTGACATTTTACACCACGTGACGCAATGCACAGCAGTCACCAAAGCTCAGTGCAACAGGACACCATTAAAGCCTTAGTGAGAAAACACACTGCACCAAACAGAGCTTTATGAGGGAGATAAACCAACCCCCACAGCACCGTAAACACCACACTGTTTTACCACTCAATATTTAACGTTGCAGATATGTGCTACTACATTCTTATCAAAACTATTTTTACAATAAAAGCATTACTTTAGATAATTACAGATGATGTACACCATCCCTTCCCCAGAAACGTATGTGGCTGTTAGAAGATACAGTTGTGGCCAAAAGTTTACATACCCTTTTAATCTTTTGGCAATTTTCCATAGAATATGAATGATGACACAAACATCTTTTTTCCCACTCATGGTTGGTGGTTGCGTGAAGCCATTTAGTGCCAAAGAACCAAGTTTACTGAGTTTAATGAAACAGAAACTACTCAGAAGTTCCTGATCTAACGTTTACATGACCTGGGAAAATTGTTCAGGAGCAAAGAAAAACTCTTTTCAGCTGAAACACAGGACTCTCTGACAATATTGGAGAATTTGTAAACTATTGATCAGGGACTAGTTTGTGGCTAGTTTGTAGTTGAAAACATTGTTGAAGACATTCTGTCAGGGTATGAAAACTTTTGAGCACAACTGTATGTGACATTTTATTGAGCTATAAATTACATTGTCCTATATGGATTCAAAAAAAAAATAATTAAAGTGTGCAATGGTGCCATGAATGGTGCCTTGGTGTTCACATGCGCCTGCAGCAGAACACCAAAGAAAATTCCTAGTCTGTGAAACCTTTCTTTGACAATGGCAATACATTCTATTCTGATTTTGATTCTCTGATCAATCAATCAAACTTTATTTATGAAGTGCTTTTCATACATAAGGCTACACTGTGCTGTCCCACCCTACCACCCCCCACATAAATCACACCAAATCAATATATTTTTGCAGTCACACTCATTCAAACACACGCGATGTCCAAATAACATAAAATACATAATAAAGTCCATGATTTGTGGCAGGTGGAAGGGTCTCAGTCAATGTTCCGTTCGCAAACAAGGGAGAAAAAGGGGGACACAATGTGAATAGCAATCAACAGATAAAAGGTCAAATATAATTAATACAATAAGAAGAACAAGAGGATAGGGCTCAGTGTGCTGTACTTCCCCCAGCATCATTGCTCCTAAGGCAGCCTAAGGTAATTATTGCCAACCCCCTTTCATATTGAAACATGTATAGACAGCAGATGAATATACAGCCATTTACAGGTTTAAGATCTTCTGTTATTTCAATGACATTATGAATAACATTCAAATTTAGCAGGAGAAAGGACAGAGGACTCCTCCCTGGAGAGAAGCCCTAAGTATCCTCATCATTGTAAATACCAATCACTGCCAATAACCACCAGTCCATTCAGTTAACACATTTATTTTCTGTGAATTTGTTCTTTTTTGACAGATTGGGCTGGGGTTTAATAAGTTCTTCTTCTCCCCACTCCATTTCGAGCATCAATGTATAAGTGACTATACTGCATTGACTATTTCAAGTCAATTTTGTACAGATATTTTGCTGTATCTTTTTCTGTTTGTGTTGTGCCTGGCACAGTACTTGCTCGAATTAAATACATTTGTAGTATTGTAGTATAATAAATATTCCTTAGAAATGTACACCGTCCATTAACACTAGAGCACTATTGAAGGACACAGTGTTCCAGCCTGCCACCTCCTTGTTAGCATCACCATGCCCAGAATGATGTGTAAAATCAATAAAAAGCCAGGGTGTAGATTGGGCCAGCGGGCCCCGCTCGGCCCCTAACTAAGTGTGGTGCAGTTAAAAAGTCGGGGTGTAAGCTGGGCATGATCACACAAATACTAACAAATACTCAATATAAAAATATATTTCCAGAATACCAAAGTAAACATTTTAATCAGAATGAACCACAAAGCATACAGGTAGTAAACTAATATTTACATAAGATGTATGCTGGCTACCTTTCAGGTATATTTGTAATGCATGTGAATGCTCATCAGGACATGGGTTATATTAATGCTTATCATTGCATCGATGTAAGTTTGTGTCTGTGTTACAGGACAGTGAGGCAGCTAGCTGTAAGATGAACAGCCTGGGCAGTAACCACTCCATCCCTAGCACCTCGGTGAGCACAGGCAGCCGAAGCAGCAGCGTCAACAGCATGCAGGAGGCGCTGGACGAGAGCTGCTCCGAGATGACCTTGATGCACCCACAGGACTACAGCCTGGACTCCTCTCCCCACACCAAGAAGGTGACAGACCAGACGATCATGGGGACCAAGCACAAGCGCTGTCAATGATAGTTGAGAGTTAAAATGAAAGGGTCCAATCTGTTCTGCTGCCTTACCCAATATTCTGTCAAACCCTTTACGCCTTATGATACAAAGAAGTGGTTCTGAACTAGTACTGCGTCGAGACCCAACATCACCCTAATATGACGAGCCGTGACACAAATAAAATGTAAAATATGGTATTTTCCACAAAATATGGTATTTTCCACAAAATATGGTATTTTCCACAAAGTTATTGTTGAATAAGCATGAAATAAGCCTATGAAGCTGAAATCATGACCATTTTAACAAATCACACATCAAAAAGTCATCTAGAAATGAGTAAAAGTAAAGTATTTTTGCCCTTGACTTCAGCAAGAAAGCAAGAAATTTGCCTGGGGTTTTCTGGACTTTAAAAGAAGAACATCTCATTGTAATAGAAAATAAAGCTCCATTTAATTAGTTGTTTTATTTTCTTATTTTAATTGCAAACAATTTGGCAAGTCAAAATTACTTGGTTTTAGTCATTTTATCTTCATCAATATATACAGTACAGGCCAAAAGTTCGGACACACCTTCTCATTCAATGTGTTTTCTTTATTTTCATGACTATTTACATTGTCGATGCTCACTGAAGGCATCAAAACTATGAATGAATACATGTGGAGTTATGTACTTTAACATAAAAAGGTGAAATAACTGAAAACATGTTTTATATTGTAGTTTCTTCAAAATAGCCACCATTTGCTCTGATTACTGCTTTGCACACTCTTGGCATTCTCTCGATGAGCTTCAAGAAGTCGTCACCTGACATGGTTTTCACTTCACAGTTGTGCCTTATCAGGGTTAATTAGTGGAATTTCTTCTTTATCAATGGTCATGAAAATAAAGAAAACCCATTGAAAACACATTGAATGAGAAGGTGTGTTCAAACTTTTGGCCTGCACTGTATATTTTTTGGTGTATAAAATAGGGTGTTTATACTTCTTCAAACAATTAATATTGAAAATGAAAATCTTTCCAGGGAAAGGCTCGCAACTCACTGAAAATCATTCCGCGAAGGAGGAACAGTTGAGAAACGCAGATGACTAACCCTCATACTAGTAATGCGTACAAGACCAGACCATTTAGACCAGGGCTGGGGAACCTTTTTCACATCAAGGGCCAAATCAATTTTTATAGAGTACTCCAAGGGTGTTACAATACAGACCTGCCCGCTCCTAAGGGTCCCCCCACAACCTCTGTCCCCTCCTCTGTACTCTCCTCGCCACACAGACCCAAACACAGTGCGCACAGCTGACCTCTATACTACTACAGTCTATACTACTACATGTCTATACTACAACATGTCTCTCGCCTGACACCACCTTGAACCACGTAATCCAGTGCAGTTTTGGGCCAGTGTTGTGCTCTAGTTTGGGTAGGCTACATAAAATCTAGGCATTCCACACATGGATCAGCCAGGCATTTCGCCCCACAGAGTAAACAGTGACGCGTGCTTTTTCTACTGGATCGCCCCTAGTGGCCGTTAGCCCGTACAGATCTTTAAATAAGACGCATCTTTGTATAGGCTGCAGTGGGAAAAAGTAGCGGCTTATAGTCCGGAAATGACGGTATATTCAATATGAAAAATGCCTTGGGGGCCTGGTCAAATGGTCTCTGTGAAAACCATTAAGCAGTTTATCCGCAGAAATGGTTGTGTTTTGAGTAGGACGTCTTACAGTAATTCTCAGTCTACCCATAAAAAATCATTAACATCTATAAACTACCGTCCACTAGGATCTTAATCCACGACAATTCCCAACAAATCAGCCTTAATCGCGGTATTGTCTAGGATGGACTGTCTACAAACACAACCAGAGTCGACTGTCAGTGCTCCGTCATTCCCTTTCTTCATCCGCCTTTGTATTCTGACGGTACGTGAACACACTTGTCACTTTACCAACAGACAACTGCTTTGTTTCAAGTTGTTGAGCAGAGAACAAGGGAAAGGAACTCGGTAGTTGTTTTTCAATACGACGACAATCTTCAGATTCCATTTCTTTGCGAACAGAATGTCAGACCTTGAACATGAAAGGACTCCATGACTTCATTTTGAAATATCCGGTTTATATGTATTGCAATCACGGCCACCCTGATGTGTTGTGTTCATATGTGCTGCGTGTTGGGATCTGCGCAGGACCATCAGTACAACTGGGATGATGGGCTCCACAGAGATCACCGACCAGAGCTGAGGCCGTTCTCCACCGACAAGAGCAGCCAGGCTCAGAACTACAAGAACCAGGGCCGCTTCGCAACCATCAAGTCTGCTTCACTGGTGAGGAAAACATGTGCAGCGCTTCCTACACCTTCCTGGGCACTAAGACGTTAGGGATGTGTAGTTTCTGGTGTCGTTTTGCTGTTTAATAGAGTGCCCTGTTTTGCCCATTAATGAAATTCAGGGCTGGAATTTTATGGGTGAAGTGTCAAAATTCAAATGTAGCTGTGGTGTTATATTTAAGTGATACGAAGTTGACAATTCTTCAAAAGATTTCACAATATACACGGAGCAAATACAGTAAATGACCTAATCTTCACAATATGGAGTGTAATTTATTGCACCGATTCCACATTTCTCCATAGAACTACTGTAAATGGGAAATTGTAAATTCAATCCTCAAAATGCATTTTTCTCGCATTGTGACTTTCCAGTCTTATACTTAAAGGAATAGGCCACTATTTCCATACTGAGATATGTTTTTACCTGAGCTTAGATGATGCGTACCCGGCTTGGTCTTTGCGCGTGCCCTCAGTTCCATAATAGACTGAAGATGTTGTTAACATTAGCCTCTGCTACCGTATTCCTATGGGGTGAAGTTAGAAGCCACCAAGCTCTTCCACGTTTTCCCTATT
>OMNZ01052247.1:3011-13267 GCA_900303255.1 Lesueurigobius sanzi
ATTATTTTTTACAATTAACAGTTCATCTTGACATCCCTACGATCCAGACGAGCTGCATTTCCAGGGTTTCCACAGGAAGGAGCAAGTCAAATTTAATGCTTTTTTATGCCATTTTATTCCCCAAATACTATTTTTTTAATGCCATAAATCGGTGCTTATTCAATATTAATTTCCATATTCAATAGAAAATTTGAAAGAATGGAGAACTTTTCAACAGAAATAGTGTATAATTTCTGCCAAAACTGCAGTCAAGACCCAGTTTTGACAAACAAAAGTAGTTGAACAATGTCATTATTTTCCAAGAACTTTTGATTTAATGCCAATTGAATTCTATATAATGCTTTTTAATGACATTTAAGGCCTTATTTTTGACACAATTCATTTAATGACTTTTAATGCTTTTTAATGCCCCGTGGATACCCTGAAGAGAGTCTCTTTCTGCTCTGATTAGATTATGGTCCGAGATGTATCTCATATTTGGAACAAGCAGAGCTAAAATACTTGTGGGGAAAATTTATAACCAATGCCTTTAGAGACAGCATAGGTTTTTCACAAAAGAAACTGATGTAATTCCTACTCTGTCTGAGTCTGTATATCGAAGGAACGATGAATCGATTAATAATAGTAAACAATTTCAATAATCCATTAGTTGACGATTAATTGATTAGTTGTTTCAGCCATAGTACTGATGTACAGGTACATTATGGAGAGGGACAATAAACTAATTTTAATAACTCTAGCTATATACAAATAAGTATATTCTTTGTGTTATTGCCCAGCTCCATAGGGAGGGGAACATTTGTTGTTTCAATCCAAGAACAAAAAGCCCACAGGAAAGATAAATAAACCTTAAAACTACTTTTGAGAAAAACATTTCCACTAATCTGACAACAGTGCAAATATTAGACCCACTTTGCCACTTACGTTGTACATGTGATTGAATGTACAGTATAGCATTATTATTTATGTAGCATTTTAAGGATAAGAGAGTGCTTCACTTTCTTTACTCTACAGACATACAGTACATGAAATGCTATAGCAACCTTTTTTTCTGGCATACCCCTTGGGCCATTCAGTTATACCCTGAGTACCCCCTGCCTCAAAGGTGTATTGATTTGTTTGAAAATGAATGATTAAAACTCCAATTTATCAGTTAAAAGGCGCTAAATACTCTCAATCTCTCACTCTTTACATGTTAAATGTTTTAAAATAGCCTTTCTTTGAACATTAAAATAAAAAAAATACAATCATTTTTTATCTGAAATGATTCCCCCCTGGTTGGGAACACTGGCTTAGGACAAAAACACCTTGCAGCACAGTACAGCACATGTTTACTGTCTTTAAACAGCCCATTATGCCTTTATAATATATCACAACAGTAACTGTGGCATTGCTGTGGTATTTACAAGGTCCTCCTCCAGCTGGTGATGCGGCACTTTGGTATTTAAATGCTATGGGTGTAATGCTTTGTCAGTACCTCTGGCTCTTGTCCAACCACACGTCCGGCAGCGGCAGGAGGGGCGTGTCCCCAAACAGCAGCTGCTCTCGCTCCGCAGTGATCTCTGACCTCATCCACCTCCTCCAGACTCCTATCAGTGAGTGGAGTGCAGGGGAAGGGACAGGCTGTGCTGGTGGAAGTACGAGGTCTGTGCCAAAAAACAGACAACAACCAGAAACAAGCAATTAGGGTACAACAAGAGGATGCTTCATTCATTGTAATAGGTTTAGCTGTTTATATGACATGGATATAAATGTGCATGAACAGACTGTATGGTTTCTCGCCCGAAGTGTAAATTTTATCACTTGACATGTCATGTGACTGCTATAAATGGTGCTGTTGTTGCACACATGCAGAGTGTAGCTTCTTGGTGTTCATTTATAAAGCAATGTAGAAAAACACTTATCCTTGCCATTAGTGCATAGTCATTGAATCATAATCTATATTCTTTTAGTGATCATCCCAAGCATAGATAAAGGGAAGGCTCAAAAAGCGCATCAAATTTGAAACCTATACCGATAAAATGAGAACATTTTCTGCACAATTTGAATTTCCACAAACTAAATTGCCATAACAGACCGGTGTGTGTGTGTCGCAGCAGAGATACTGTATGAAGCGGTGCAGAAATGCACGATGCCGAGGGTGAAACTGGACTCCAGTGATCAGCAGAGGTCAGCGGGTCTTCTGCTTCTGAAGGGGCGCCCTCTGAGCAGGATCACAGTACATGCAGATCAACGATTTCTCTGTAGGAGGGAGAAACACAACACGCCACGAAACTTCACGGCAAGGACATTCAAAGAGTTTAAAGCAGTGAGTGGGCACAAAACTGCAACATGAATTCAAAGTTAAAATTGTGCCTTTTCTTGACTTGTAATCATTTTAGCGTTGTTCCGATACCATTTTATTCTCATCCGATACCGATATTTGGACTCCAAATAGTCACCAATACCGAGTACTACTCCGATACCACGGTGTAAATAAAAACACTAGCAAAAGTCTGTAAAAAGACGCCAAAGCCCATGGGATATAGCTCCTTCTGCATATAAAATGTAGTCTGTCAATGTTCTGTTTCTACTCTAAAGATTAAAGGAAACAAATGTATCTGCTGTGATCATTAGAGGTTTTAGTGTCTGCAGAGCCCAAAAAAACACATTGTGGTATCGGATACGTTTTGGTTCATGTACTCGCCGATACCGATATCTGAAAAATCTGTATTGGAACATCCCTAAATTATTTATTACAATGAGAAATGGTAGCTTATATTTTCCTTTTATTAAAACAATGAACATTTAAAACAGAATGATCGAAACGTCCTACACTTCAACTACAGAGTACAGATGAAGACTGAAGATTTAAAACGGAAGACAACAGCTAAATACTAAATACAAAAAATAAAATTCAAGTATCTTTCTAATCTTTTATAAACAATGTCTTTTTGATCCAAGGCACCAGAGAGCGACGTAGTCCAACTACAGACGAGAATGAATAAAAATCTTATTGCCAAATCCTCATTAAAAGATGAATTTCAGTATCACGAGCTCTAGCATCTTGCAACTCAAATTAAACTTCAGCAGGCAACTCTTCTGTTTCACTGTGCAAAACATCACCAGAAATAACAAAATGAGAATAAATGAACACTGCAACCTATAACTTCAACACTTTAATTTCGTTACGCAGCTTGCAATTCAGCCGAGACAAGAATCTAAATGTTCATTGATCTTCGCCTCCTGCACTTTAATCTGACACACGGGGCAGCTGACCATCACCGCTGACGGAGAGGAGGATGAGGCGGCAGAATTTGTTTGTCCCGCGGAGACGCGAGGTGCGGAGGAGGCTGCGGCACTTGTGGGCTTGACCGGGAATGAACTTGCACTTTCAAAGTCCCTTGAATTGGTTCCTAATGTCTTTTGGAAGTAGTCGAAAATGCTGGCGGAGCTCCTGCTATCCTCCCATGACCTCTTCCTGGACCCCTGGCCTCCAGTTGAAACTTTACCGGTGTGAGTGTCATTAAAATACTTGGACTCTGCTGCTTTGTCTGGGCTATTATTGGTTGGAATGACCGGAGGGTACTTTGAATGAATAGACTTGGTTGGTGTGGATTTGCTTGGGGTCAATTTAGGGACGGATGGTGAAGACTGAGAATTTGACTTGCTGAAAAGATCTCCAATTGATCTTTGCCGCACCTTTTCAGCTCCATCGTTGCCTGCGCTGCTGCCATTTGGTCTAGATATTCTAACAGGTGAGCCATTGATGTTGACAAAGACTTTAGTGTTACTTACAGACCGTTTAATAGGTTTGTTAACCGGTCTGACGGAAGGAAAGGCACTTGAAGTAGCTTTGGTTTCCAGTCCTGAGCGAATAGGAAAAGAGGTAGGGAGTTTTGCAGGAGATGCAGGAGGTTTCTGAGGCAACGAGACAGTGGAGGAAGATGAGGATGGTTGAGAGTTTCCTCCAAGAGTAAAGCCTTTTCCACTGAATGGGATTAAGTTTCTTATGTCCTGAGAACCTAAAGCAGATCAAGTAAAACATTTGGTTAAAAATACACTAGTAAATACGCTTAAGATTACACATATATAACGTATAAATGTCATGTTCTGTAATATTATATTGTCTGTTTATGTGCGCTGAAATTCAGTTTCACAAAGGTTATGTATGTTATGCCATATGTGACCAGTAGAGGGCACGATTGTCAGATTCTCTAGCCACAATCCATTTCTTAACCTCTTAAGCCCTGCTGTGTATACTCATACTCTGGAAGGCTTTAACAGCTTGTAAAATGTCTAAAATGTTCATATTGCTCTCAAATGATATGAATGTCTATGGGGAGACTGTAGATGTGAACATTTTCAAGAAAATCATAGTGGGCCTGAGTAATTGAGGTTGAAAGACAGAAAATATGAATTCCGCCAAAAAAAAAAACACATTATAGCAGGTCAGCAGCTTGTTTACATTGTAAAGAAGCAAATACACATCATAAATAGTAACTACAGCTAATTATTGACTTTTTACCAACTGTTTATCTGTAACAATATATAATTGAAAAGTTATTGAGGTTTCGATTTAAAATAGTCTAGGCGGAATCCCATTATAATAAATAGGGCACAATTTGGCCCAAAAAATTCAAATTTGTAATTGAAAATTTTGGATCCTATTTATATATTTGGTAATAAAATACAGTTTTTCCACAAAAAAAAAATACACTTTTTTAAAAAATAGATTAAAATAAACAAGGATTGTCTCTAAAAGTGGCAAGTCCCCAAAAATGGGGACTCTAGGGCTTAAGAGGTTAAAGTTCAAAGGGAAGCAAAAAGGAAGGTTTTGAATATATTATAGTTGTCTGAAGAGAAATAAAGTTGAAACAAGATCTCTGAATATTTTTTCTACATCTGTAATTTACGCAGCGATATACAGAGTAGTGGAATACAGAAAGTCAGATCACCTGAAGTTGGAGGCTTGCTGCTCTCAGTCTTTTCATTCCCTGAAGTAGAACTTGACGCTGCTGCTTTGTCCTTTTTACTGCTCTTCTTTTTTCCATAACCTTCGGGCTCCTTTACTTTAGTGTAGGTCCCACCACACGTCCTCCTGTGGTCCTCCCACCAGGGGTCTAAGTGAGAAGGCGCTCTGTTCATGGCTCTCTTCACGTAACCAAAGTACGGCTTGCGGTTTTGACAAGGGCCGTTGCAACGCCACCAGTGCTGTCGATACACATCGACCTCATCGTGGAAACTGTGGTAGACCTGAAAAAAATGAACATTGAAATTAAATTACCAAAAATACACAAAGACAATGGGTTAATGCACTACACATGATGATAAATTGTCTTTCTCATTCAACAGGTTTGTTTTAAAATAATGTTATATCATTTTGGGACATTTGGACACCATTACAGTTTGTATATGGAGGTAATTACTGGGGGTGTGCTCAAAATATCGATACCTAGATACTTCTCGATATAATTTTAAAAACATAGTCTCGATATCGTGGCTCTTAGTATCGTTCTTCTCTCCTGGTGTTACACGGCAGCAAGACTGGGGGAAAAAAAAAACATGGAAAAATGTAGATTTTGTATTCTGAACCTTGAGATCAGTTACTGTGTCCGACTCCGACCAATTATTCTGAACACTTTATGTTGCAAGCATTTAACCAAAATGTTCATTATTCTTCAATAAATTAAAGATAATACACACTCACAGAGTTGTTTTTTGAGTAAGTGGATATATTCACGTTTAAATGAGCATTAGGTCTATGTTTTGTTATTGAATCGTATTGAACAGTGTCAAATTGTATTGAGAAGTCTCTGTATCGAGGTATCGCATCGCCAGGGTCACAAAAGTACAAAGCCTTAGTAGTTACTGTATTTGTCTATGTTTAGGCGGCATGTAAATCACTGATATACTCAAAGGTTTTCACAATATATTGAAATACGCACTGAGATTTTGGTCCCACTGGCAGTGTTGATTCGATTCATGTGTTTACAAAACTCTGGCCCATGTCCATCTCTGTCTCTGTTGTTTTGAGTCACAAACAGCAACGCGTGGATCATCTCATGGAGCAGAGTCTGTGGAGAACAAAGACACACAGAGGAAACTATAGAAATCCTATCAGAGAAAAAATGTTTGTCTGGCTATTAGTGGATGTAGTCAATTCACCTCTACCAAATCTTTCCTGGGTCTCAACTTTAACAAGGGTTCACTGAGTCTGATGGAGCAGAGGCCACCTCGCCCCTCATAGGAACACACCCCTGCGCATCTGGAAAGCACAAAAGGAAAGAGCATTATTAGAGATAGATTAGATCAATGGCAACTTGATATAATTTTAATACACTTTTTTTACAATGTCATCCTTGGGCTCCACTTCACCTCTACCCCACAGAGCTTCCCCCAAAAGAACATGTCATTGAACTCCAGGAACATAGATCTGACATCGGGATTTGGGTCCAGCGTTTCCCACGACTCGTCCACAATCGACAGCGGTCTCTCTGGCTGTGGCTTCGGCTTCCAGTAGGGAACAACATCGCCACCACCACCTCCAGTTGTCTCCACTTTACGTTTCTTGTTGCTTTGCTCATATGGATCGTCCTCAAATCCATCAGATGGAAATAAAGAGGTCTGGTATTCATTGTCAAATTGGTCCTGTAGTTGTATGGCAAGAAGCAAGTCCGCATCCATAGTACACGTAGCAAAGAAAATGATGTAAGCAGCTCTGGCTAACAGGTAACCAGCTAAACAATCTCATGAAACTGTTGCTAAACAGGAAATACCACTTTCCCACATCACAATTGCTGTTTCACATGGTCATGACAAAGAAAACCTATACGTGACACATTTTGCTGAAAGAGATTAAAAGCATTATGATAAAATGCTCGAGAGGTTGCTGTCCATCACGCTAGCATCAACAACAGTGCACGGGTCGACGAAACCATATACAATATTGAACATTTTTAGAGGTAATGTGTTGGGACCGTAAAACTATTTCTTAAACGGTCCGGCTGGGTGCTATGCTTCGTAGGTTTCCAAATACGAAGTATAATTTAACATGATACATTCAATAATATATTGTACACCAACGAATGCATCTTACTGTAAAAATGTTTTTTGTGCCCCCCCTTCCACATTTGAAATATGGTTGAGTCCATACTTCAGGCGTGTTGAGAAAATTTTAATAGGGCGATTATAATATATATATTATAAAGCTAATTAATATAATGTGCACCATTTTCCAATATTATTTCAAAAATAAGAAAATAAAATAACAATTTAAAACACGTCTTGTGGTCATGTGACGTTTTAGGGTGAAGCTTCCGGTCCCACTTCCTGTTTTGGCTCTAGACGGAAATGAACTAGGGGCCGTTGTGTGCACTCCTTTTACGCTCTTTATGCTCTTCTGCATTATCGTTAACTGTATTTCTTGCACTCCTTCGTTATAAAAGAGCACGTTATAAAATGTCGGAGACCGGAAACCGACTCCGTAAACAGCTGGAATCGCCTAATTTCGATCCTCAGAGCTACGTGAAGCAGCTCTCTCAACAGTCCGATGGCGACAGGGATTTGCAAGAGCACCGCCAGAAGATCCAGAATTTGGCGGACGAAACGGCGCAAAATCTGAAGAAAAACGTCTACAAGAACTATAGACAGTTTATAGAGACTGCGAAAGAGATCTCCTATTTGGAAAGTGAGATGTATCAACTTAGCCACATCCTCACCGAGCAAAAGAGCATCATGGAGAGCATCACCCAGGCCTTGCTGTCTGCTGATAAGGATGAGACGTCTAAAGAAATGCAGGCAGCTTTCCCAAAAGAAACAGAGGAGATCAAGCAGAGGACACTGACCTCACTGTTGGAGAAGGTAGAGGGTGCCAAAAACATCATGGACACACCAGGGAGACATTTGATCTACAATGGAGATTTGGCTGAGTTTGATGTGGACAATATGTCCCCTATACAGCGAGTGCATGCCTTCCTAATGAATGACTGCTTACTTATAGCTACATGGCTTCCAAATCGCAGAGGCGCGGTAAAGTATAAATATAATGCACTGTACGACTTGGAGAGCTTCGCTGTAGTCAATGTAAAAGACAATCCTCCAATGAAAGACATGTTCAAGATACTCATGTTCCCAGACAGCCGTATCTTCCAAGCAGAGAACAGCAAGATCAAGAAGGAATGGCTTGAGATTTTGGATGAAACCAAGAAGAATAAAGTGTCTAAAGATAAGCACAAAAAGGAGGAGGAGATCCCCACTTCTCCAGTAAGAGTTGAGGTGTCCACCAACCCCTTTGACGTGGATGAAGACGAGCCGGCCGAAGCAGAGGAAGACGTGAACTTGAACTTGGAGTGGGTACAGGAGCTGCCAGAAGACCTAGACGTGTGCATTGCCCAGAGAGATTTTGAGGGCGCAGTGGATCTCCTGGACAAGCTCAACGAGTATCTGAAAGACCAACCAGCAACCCCAAAAGTGAAAGAGCTGAGGTCCAAAGTGGAAGAGCGGGTGCGGCAGCTGACGGAGGTGCTGGTGTTTGAGCTGTCTCCCGACCGCTCACTGAGAGGGGGACCCAAAGCCACCAGGAGGGCTGTGTCCCAACTCATCAGGCTAGGTGCTTTATGCTCTTTCACTCTTGATGTCTTCTGGTTTTGCTGCTTATGCTTCGAAAATCCTGCCTCTACAGTTCTATTTACAAGCAGTTTTTATGACTGTAGTTGTTTAGTGGGACAGAAGTTATTTATTCACACATCATACTGGTAGTTAACATTTGAACATGAAAGGTTTGTTATCAAAGCAAATTTTACAAAATTGCAGGCAGTTCCATATCTGCATTTTCATTTGGCAAGTGAAGTATAAACTCGTGCTCATCCAGAAGACATGTTATAGTCCTGCATTAAGTTTGAATTAAGAGTGTTTGTCGACTGTGTTTTAGGCCAATCCACCAAAGCCTGTGACCTGTTTTTGAAGAATCGTGCAGCTGCAGTCCAGACGGCCATTCGACAGCTCCGAATCGAAGGAGCCACACTTCTGTACATCCACAAACTGTGCAACATCTTCTTCACCAGTTTATTGGAGACGGCCAAAGAGTTCGAGATGGACTTTGCGGGGAACACGGGCTGCTACTCGGCTTTTGTCGTATGGTCCGGATCGGCCATAAAAACGTTTGTGAATGCCTTCAGTAAGCAGGTGGGTTCAAATGGCGTAAGCTAGATGGAAAAACAAATCTACCTAAAACAATCCTGTTTCCCAAAACCCCAGTTCCCTTCTGACCATGATCTAAGAATTACCACAATATGTAAACTAATTTGTAGCCTTATTTTCCAGGTATTTGACAGTAAGGAGAGCCTATCCACTGCGGCGGAGTGTGTGAAAGTGGCCAAGGAGCACTGCCAGCAGCTGACGGAAATCGGGCTGGACCTGACCTTCACTTTGCAGTCGCTCCTGGTCAAAGACATTAAAGCCGCGCTGCAGAGCTACAAGGACATAATCATTGAGGCCACCAAACACAGGAACTCTGAGGAGATGTGGCGGAGGATGAACCTTATGACTCCCGAAGCTCTGACCAAACTAAAGGTAACAGAGAATATGATATTGTTTGTTTCTCTTTAACCATTTATTTATTTGATTGGATGAGAGCATGTAAAGAGCATATCTGAGATCCAAGTATGCAAATGCCCAGAGCCAAATAACACACTTACATCTACACTGAAGGCAAGGTACGTGCAGTGTCTTGCCCAAGGATGCAAAGACAGTATACCAGATCAGAGCTGGTGTCAAACTCCCAACCTTTGTATTAATAGCAATACAGTCGTGGCCAAAAGGGTATGTAAACTTATGCATTTCATAGAATATGAATGATAACACAAAAACCTTTATTTCACTCATGGTTGGTGGATGTGAAGCCATTTATTGTCAAAAAACCTGTTTGTTTATGCTTTTGAACTAGAAACTAGCCACATGTCCTTGATCAGAAGTTTACATATTGTGCATCTTGGAACAAACATCGATTTTTTCAGAGAGTCCAATTTTGTCAGAGAGTCCTGTATTTCAGCTTAAGTGAGTTTTTCTTTGCTTCTGAACAATTTTCCTGGCAGTTGTTGAAGGTCATGTAAACGTTAGATCAGGGACATTTCAGTAGTTTCTGTTTGATTGTGTACACTCAGTTCTTTGACCATACATGGCTTCGCACAACCACTAACCATGAGTGGGAAAAAGATTTTTGTGTTGTCATTCACAAAAAATGGCCAAAATATTAAAATGGTATGTAAACTTTTGAC
>OMNZ01052247.1:13287-23933 GCA_900303255.1 Lesueurigobius sanzi
GGTAGATCAGGGACATTTCAGTAGTTTCTGTTTGATACACACTCAGTTCTTTGACCATACATGGCTTCGCACAACCACTAACCATGAGTGGGAAAAAGATTTTTGTGTTGTCATTCACAAAAAATGGCCAAAATATTAAAATGGTATGTAAACTTTTGACCACAACTGTATAGGCAGCTGTCTTCATTTATTCTTTCTTGGGGCCGTGTGTCTTTGTGTGACTTTCAAGACCTCAAACAAAACACAAAAAAAGCCTCTTAATATAATTGTGTCAAATGTGAGTGAAAGTTTCTCATAATAGTACTTGTCCACTGATGTCTTTAGGACGAGATGCGCAGCTGTGGCATCAGCAGCTTTGACCAGTACACGGGGGAGGACTGCTGGGTGAACCTGAGCTACACCGTCGTCGCCTTCACCAAACAGATGATGAGCTTCTTGGAGGAGGGTCTCAAGCTGTACTTCCCCGAGCTGCACATGGTTTTACTGGAGAGCCTCCGAGAGATCATCCTGGTGGCGGTGCAGCACGTGGACTACAGTCTCCGCTGTGAGCAGGACCCCGAGAAGAAGAGTTTTATCATTCAGAACGCCACCTTCCTTCATGACACTGTGCTGCCAGTGGTGGAGTTTAGGTTTGAGGAGAGCGTGGGCAAACCGGCCAAACAGCTGCACGACCTGAGGAAGAGCACCAGACCCGTCCGGATCAACCCCGAGAGCACCACGTCTCTGGTCTGAGGGGACACTGACTCGGCCCTGAAACTACTACTATATTGTCAACTGTAGATATACGACACCTCCGTTTTTTTCTAGTGATAAAAGAATGACTATATTCAAACACTACACCCACATCATAAATGGTTAGAAGAAAATAAACAATTACAATACTATCAATTTAAAATATACACTACACAGTTTACCTTTTACTCATTTTTAGGAAGAACTTTGCAAAAGCATTAACTGTGTTACACTGTTTTCAAATTTACACAGACAAGATTTATTTCTATTCTAGTGTACAGAATGTTCATGCAAAACTGATTTGTGCAATATGTTTTATTCTAAGTTCTATTCTTTTTTCCCCCATGAAAGTAGTGCGCATGAGAGATTTCTATTGCTGGATCACATTGGGTTGACACAGACAAAAGCAAACTAGACTGAAAAGGGATGACTGAAATAAGAGCACTGTTTTAAATAATGTACAAATGAGTGATTGAATAAAGATAATTAAATGGAAAACGATGGGACAGGAAATTGAGCTTTGCATTGAATACATTTGCGTGCGAGCAGATGGGCACATTTAAACTGAGAGCTGAATTATTATTTCATACATTAATAAAACATACAATCAATAGATATGTTATGTTAATAAACGGAGCACTGTTAAAGACAATGCAATTATGATATCAATTGTGCCATCTTGTGGTGGATATATGCTTTTAGAAACATGTTTCGAAACTACGCAGTATCTGATGTATATGTAGATGAATAATATAAGAAATACTGACTTGCAGGATGTAAACTCAGGTGTATAGGCAGTCAAAAAAACGGCTACATCCTAGAAGAGCACCTGTTTTATACACACTTGGACCCTGAAGCACTCGCCCTTTGTTGTACTTTTAGAGAGGATATTTAGATGAATTGGGATTGTGAGTGAATAAATAGTAAATAAACATAATAGTAATTTCAACCCAAAACTCTCAGTCTGTGAAACTGCAATATAATAATGATTCAGAAATGTGTAAAATGCTACAGTTTCACTGAACAGATTCATTATTGTCAGTGTAAATGTGCCAGAGACGTCAGCTGTAGATATTTTTATCCTTGTGATTCAACAAATGATTGTTCGCTCGGCTTGACAGCTCATCTCATCACAGTGGCTGATGTGACCTGTCTGGAGGCTGGAGCCGAGGCGCTGGAGGGTGAACCTCAGATTATCCCTGGAGTCGACACATGCTCACACCTGTGGGATTAGACCGGGGCAACACACCACAGCATGACACTGTTTTCATTTACAGTACAGTACAGTGTGTCTGATGAGTGTCCTGCACACACAGAGGGCAGTTAGTGTCTCTGGATATCTCCCTTCTGTGGATTAAAAAAACAAATACAAATTTTGCTGCACAGTTTGTACCCCTAAAGTAACCCATCACCAAAGTATGATTGAGGAGTGAATGGACAATGCATTAGTTGTAAAGTGACTAAAAAGCCCCACTTAAGAGTAAAACAGGCACAAATCACGTCTCTAAATGTGGCTCCCTGTAACAGTCACTCAAGATTATTAGAACAAAATAGAAAATGACTTCACAATGGTGAACAGCAAATTAAGTTTCTATTACATGTCCTCTTTCGAGCCTGTCTCCATAGTAACTGAGGTCCAGCAGGTGGATTTACAGAAGGTGGACTCCGAATCCCATTTCAGCTCCTGTGTTTTTCTTGAGAAATATAAATTGAAGAAGAAATTCTACTGCACTTCCTTCAGTTGTATAAAACCTTTTTATCCCTTGTCATTTCAGATTTCTCTCATGTAGTTATTGGAAGGCAATAATCAAATTGAAATGTATAGGTTATTTATGTTGTAACATGCACATCATGGACTTCATGGTAATAAACTAGACATTCATGAATTTGGACAGACAGTGTTGCCTCAACTTATTTTCATATTTCTGCCTGTTAAGTAATAGGACACTCAATTTTATAATTACCGGAAGGCTTTTGTATTGAGAGGGATTAGTGCAGCTCCCTTGAGATCACAGACTGCGGTGAAATGTTTGATTAACTCACACATGTCAGACACATGACAGTTAATGCAAAGGTTAACAGATGGATCAAGCCCTGCGTGGATCTGGGGGACACCTCTGGATTTCAGTCATTGTACTTTTGTTGGGTAATATTTGAATTGTAGCACAAGCTCTTATGTTGACTCCACAAATAAGACAGGATTAACCCTCTAGACTCAGATCACGTTTGATTGGCATTACCAATTAAATTAATAAAAAGCCAAAAATGAAATGAATCAAATTGAGTGTAATGCACTTAATCAAATATAGCAAGTAGCCTATAATTTGATAATGGCATTGGCTATTATCTAAAAAAGTTAACAGGCTAAACAAGTTTAATGCTGCAGGTTTTGGCCAGACCTATTTTTCTTACACTTCCGGTTAGCACTTCACCTATTGTTTACCCCATACAGTGGTGTTTCGGTGAGGAGAGGAGATCAATTAAATTAATTTAAGCCCAATCACCATTCTCCTCCTCTAATCTCCGCGCATGCGCCGCTGCGCATAGGGAGCTGTCCCCAGTCGGTGCTGAGTGTTTTTAGTGAAGCTGCAGCTGCCTCCGGTGCTGCCCTCACACGAGAGGAGCCATGGACGAAGAGTTAAAATGTCCGGTGTGCGGCTCCCTCTACAAGGAGCCCATCCTTCTGCCATGTTCCCACAACGTGTGTCTGGCGTGCGCCTGGAGCATCACCGTGCAGACCCCTGAGGGAGAGACCCCAGTGCAGAGAGCCTCGGGCAGCTCTGACTATGACTACCTGGACATGGATAAGATGAGCCTGTACAGCGAGACGGACAGCGGCTACGGCTCCTACACGCCGTGCCAGCTCAAGTCCCCAAACGGGATGAGGGTTTTTCCGCCAAACATCCCTCGCCACTGTTCGCTGACCTGTCCCCTGTGCCACCGGAGCGTGAGTTTGGACGAGCGGGGGTTAAGGGGCTTCTCACGGAACCGGCTGCTGGAGTCGATCGTGGCGCGGTACCAGACCCGAGGCGGCGGCGCCGGTGCCGCCTCCTCCAATGCCGTCAAGTGCCAGCTCTGTGACCGCAACCCCTTGGACGCAACAGTGATGTGCGAGCAGTGCGACGTGTTTTACTGTAACGCGTGCCAACAGCGGTGCCACCCCTCCCGCGGTCCTCTAGCGAAACACCGCCTCGTGCCACCGCCGAAAAGAGCCGAGAACGCACGAGGACCCGCGGTGGAGAACACGGCGAGCAGCAACAGCAGCAGCAGCAGCAGCAGCAGCGGAGGAGGAGCGGCTGGGAGCAGTGGCGCACAGATGCCGCCCGCTACAGCCAGGAAACCGGCCACTTGCGCAGACCACGAAGCGCAAAACTTCAGCGCCTACTGCTGCACCTGCAAGATCCCGACATGCACCAAGTGTTTGGAGGAGGGGAAGCACAACCAGCACGACGTGAAGCCGCTGGCCGTCATGTGGAAGCAGCATAAGGTGAGTGGGCAGCATCTCCATCACGCTGAGCTGTGGACTGTTTTAATTGATCATAATTAGGATAATCCAAGAGGTAACCGCTGTGTCACCACCAAGTCTAGACACCAGCCTGCTGTTTTTAACCCACACGAGGCAAAAGTCCAATACACTGAAATAGTAATGGCCTTAAGTTCCACACAGCATGAATCATATAGTCTGCTTTTTCAGTGCTGCAGCGGTGGAGGCACAGATAATCTCTTAAATGTAGGCTACTTTTCCTGTTGTTACCCTGTAGCTACAATATTCTTACATTTTGATTTTATATCAGCGATTTCATCCTACATATACCAACATAACCCCATAATGAGCCTGGATATGTAGGCCAATTGAGAAGATTAGTACAGGACATGCCAAATCAAATGATGCATCAAAAAGGCATTTCCATTTGAGTTTGTGACACTTGAAGGTGAGGAATTACAATCACATTAGTATAACATTTTACAGATCAGAAATGATATGGTATAATATTATTAGAAAGCCATTATCACACATGCTGTTTGGACCTCTTAAGTGGTTTTGCATGCGCCTTTTATCCATCCTTATTGTTATTCTGGAAGCACACAGCTGGATGCCGCTAAACCCACTACAATGCCCCCCTTAAGGATTTATCCACAACATATGGGCCTACATTTGATCTGCCGGTATTTTGTCCTGGGTGCTCAAGCGTGCAGAATCGTACAACACTCAGACTCAGTAAACCGAGGTTGGAGGAGTATAGCCGAAAGAATTACTCAAGTAAAAGTAATGAAATGATTGTATAAGTAAAGAGTATTGACCCAAAATATGATTGTCGTATGAATGTAGCCTACTGTCCTGGAGGGTTATGTATCTATCTTGATTAAAGTAGATGCTATCGGGGGTCATTTATCAAGACAGGTTCTAAATAACAAGTGCAAGCTGTAAAAAGCATATTTGTGGACCTGATGTATCATTTGAAATTCCATTTATCACAGCAAATGACTCTGCTGCTGATCCACATTTGCACATGCCACTCCAAACACTTACACAGGAATAACAAAGCTTTTAACCCACTACTTTGCACATTTCAGCGGTGGTGACGTTGTCCGGTGTGCCTTTTTCATATGTCCCATGAAGCTTTTATTGTTGTTTACAGATTTATTCACAGTGGGCAGGGCCAGGGAAACCAAATCTTTTACGCAAGAAAGAGTTCTGTTCCTTCGAAATAATATTAGGCGGACTCAAAGCGCTGCATGATAAAACCGCTTTAAAAATACAGTAACTTCAAAAGGTTACTCTAGTACAGGGGTAGGCAAGTTGTCCTGGTGAGGGGACGATTTTCTTCCAGGGGCCAAAGCTCCCAATCCTGGCCCAACGTAAAGCGCTACTTTCTACAAATGCAAGTGTTGTGCATCATATATGACCTAATGGGGGTTTTCAGGGAACATTTTTTTTACAAGAACTGAAGCATTTTCAGTATTTTCCATGTGTACGAATGTTGACTGTCTTGCATCAATATAACCAAATTAACAGAAACTTGAATTGAGACAAAAATGTCCATGGAAAGCAAAAAAAAAAAACTTAATTCTAAATCTTGATTTCAACACTGCAAAAAGTGGTATCTTGATAAGTGAAATTTGCTTGAATTGAGAATATTTGACCTTCTTCTGAGTAATTTTGATTTGCCAAGTAAAATTATCTGCCAATGGAACAAGTATTGTAGCTTAAGAAATTAAGAAAAAACAACTTCTTGCCCTAAAAAATAGATACATAATCTACATGAAATGATATGCTTTTTCTTATTTTACGTGCAAAAATACTTGTTCCATTGGCAGATAATTTTACTTGCCAAGTCAAAATGACTCAAAATAAAGTAAAATATTCCGGATTCAAGCAAATTTAACTCATCAAGATATCACTTTTTGCAGTGAAATAGTGTAAATCCCCAAATCCCTTCAATTCAAACACTTTAAAGCCACTTTCTCCACTGAGGCACTTATGTTTTCCAGTGTATTTGTAAGAATGTTTCTCAAAATGATCTTGGAGGGCCAAAATATCCATGATAGAGGGCCGGATTTTGCACCGGGGCCTGACGTTGCCTACCACTGCTCTAGTACGTATGTGTAAAGTAATAATTTTGTCAATGTTCGGATAATAATTTTATATAATCGAATGTTATAGTGAGCCAGTTATTGGTTTGGTGGATTCTAAAGGTTTTGATACCATTCTGACATATGAAAAGAGAATTTACACTTGAATGTTTAGACTCAAGTCCCGTTCACATGGTTTCTTTGTGTTTGGTGTTTACCATATGACCACGAGAGGTTCTTATGAAGGAATATGCTTATGTTGCACACTTGCTTATATCCATCCACATGTATTCTCTCAGGCTTGTGTGTGGTACTGCTTGTTAGAGTAATTATATGTGCTATATGTGGGCCAAACTACAGTTTATCTGAGTCCGTGTGATTCTTTTTCTGAAGTAATTACTCCAGGCATAAGGCGCTAATATTTATGAGTCAATACTGTTCGAGGTCACACTACTTCACTGCAGCGTGAATGAAGGGAGATGAGGAATGAAGGGAGATGAGGAATGTAGGGGGAGAGTGTTTGCCCTAGAACCCTCAATGATCTTAATAATATTTTACACATCCCTCTAAGGCTCCCAGGTGCCTATAGATGTCAGACAGTTAATTAGTCATATGTGTGTTCTACAAATGGGTGAGAAAAATCCATGTTGTGTGAGGTGCATTTTATGAGATTTTGATTTCCAGTCAATTGTAGCCCGTCATTAATGAAACTCACAAAAAATAGAGGTTTTCTTTTTGAACAAGTTAACACCCAAACGGTCAGCTGCCAAACAAATATTGAGAGAGCTGACGAAGGTTCTTAGATGAGAGGAAAAATGTCCGATGCTTGAACATATCATGGCAAACATTTGTCTGTTTTCGAAATGTTTTGTTTACTGAGGGCTTAAAATGGTGGCCAGAGTGTTTTTTTCTGCCTAAAACCCATAGTTGCTCACATGTAGGCTGCATTTTGTACTTTGGTAACACTTAAGATTACTGACCACTACATACTGTGTACTAACAAGGTAATTAGTCTAAACTTTCTATGTAATACTAAGATATTTACACTCCTATTACTGTAATTACTCTGTAATAACATACTTATACCTGGTATTGGGCCACTACATACTATGTACTAACAAGGTACAAAATAAGTACTCAATACTTTCCATGTATTACCAAGATAGTTACCACTACATACTATGTACTACTAACTAAAGGATAACTACCTTTTCAGTACAACATAATAATAGGTGAATTAAAGTGTAAGTAACATAGAAAATGGTCAATAATCTAAAGCAGGACTTTTCCAGCTTCTACCCGTAACAACTCATTATAACATTCTGTCTGTTCTCAGTTGTCCAGGAGTTGTCCATCATAGGCATTCTTCAGTCTTCATCTGTACTCTGTAGTTGAAGTGTAGGACTTTTCGCAGCATTAAACTTGTTTAGCCATTTTTTCGCTTCATCCAAAGACCTTCGTCAGCACTGAGCAAACCAGTGGATCGTTTAAGTTTGCTGACTATCTTGTAACTATCTTGTTTTACATGGAAAGTATTGAGTACTTATTTTGTAGTTACCTTGTTAGTACATCGTATGTAGTAGTCCAATACAATTATGTTATTACAGAGTAATTACAGTAATAGGAGTGTAAGTATCTTGGTACTACTTGGAAAGTTTAGAGTAATTACCTTGTTAGTATACAGTATGTAGTGGCCAGAAATCTAAAATTGTTGATATCATAGAAAGAACCATGTGTCATGTATTCACACACTGCACTGAAAGTATCCATGGTACACACCAAAAATGGAAGGGCAAGAATGAAATTGCAATCCCAACATTTTTCAACACTTTCTGGAACGAAATTGCTGCGTTAATAAAGAGATTTTAAAGTAATTCACAAACTCACAAATTATTCATAGCTACTTCAGCAATCTTAGATTAGCTTTGAGGCAAAGGGTGAGTTTAAGTTCACTGTGTCACATGACTTTGCTGTTAAATATTAAACATATGGCACGTTTTGCGGATGAAGTAGTATTAAGGATTCTTGTTCTATCTATCTTTGAAAAAGCACCTTTCCTCTTGAGCTTGCAGTGTTATTCAATTGTCATCGGCAACCTGTCAAAATGCTTTCATATTTTTCATATTCCACACCAGCTTTCATGAAGTAAACCAGGTCTTACATAGTCGTCATCTGTACTTTGTAGTAGAAGTGTGGTACATTTCAATTCTCATCCAAGAATCTTCATCTACAACACAAAATAATTCTGGCCCTGATCACTGCTTGTTATCTGTCTACCACCCTTCTATGGACAACTCCTGTACGACAGAGAGCTTACACAAACATAAAACCAGGTCATAATTACCCAGAATTTTAGTTGTAGCCAGGTCTAACACTCTTCTCCCTCAGTTATTATTCTTCCCGTACGCCTAAGTCCACCTCAGTTGGCCTTGTCTCACAAATGGTCAGTAAAAATCCCATTTACAGACGACGGGAGGGAGAGGGTGCTGATAAATGATGAGTGAATCCAAGATGGCTGCTGGTGCTGCTGTACTTAATGCCGTGTCTTTTATGTTTGAGGGAGATCGATGGAGCCTCTCTCGTGGTAAAAAGCTCATATCTCCAAAGCGTTTGAAGTGCCAGTCAGTGAATTACTGTAGTACCACGCTCCGTATCTTACTCTTTAGTAGTAAAAATACAAATACTGCCTCTTCCTGAAACAAGACTGAAATGATTGAAAAAAGAACATGCGCTATTGATTAACGACTCAATATTATTCTAATAATAAGAACAAGAAGCCATAAAGGTTCTTATTAGTACAGTAACCCATCCATTTGTTCTATGTTATGTACAATGTGTAGTGCAGGCCATGTTTGTTGGTCATTTTGCAGGTTGAAGGTGTCCAGTTGACGGAACAGTTCTTGACTAGAGGCACTGTGTTCACGCGGTCAGCAGATGCCACGCTGTTGCTTCGAATCAGACTCACTGGGGCTCACGGTGATTCAGCAACAACCTGTAACAGACACTAAAAAGCTCTGATTGATAAAGCCTTGAGATCTGGATTGTGTTCTTGCACTGCATCAAATTACCATTAATGGGGACATAGAAATGTTAAAACCATACTGTGTAACATTTAAACTATTAATAGAATAAAATACAAACATTTACTTAATTATGGGTGTTTATATTGATGAAAATATCTTTGGTCTATCTTGAGTGTCCATAAATCTGCTATATAAAACTAATGCATTATTTAATAGCATATGTCATTAATATGAGTGGGCTCACCTGACTCTTAACTAGGCTGGGAGAGGGACATCACCAGCTCGTCTCCATGGCGATGCCGCTGCGTTGCTTTGATTGCAAGTAGCCATGGTATAAATACAGTCGGTTATCCTCCAATTACTCCACACAGTAAATAGTATTGTTGGTGTCAAGCTGATCACGAGGAGCACATTTGGTTCTGTATCTCTAACATGTTTGTGTATGTTTTGACTTGGACAACAGTTTCGTTTGCCATGAAAAATGAAAGTCACCGTTGCCTCAACTAAATTTCTAGGGCAGAGCAAACTCGAGCCAACAGGAAGTGGAACCAATCAGCGAAGGGCGGACGTGTGTTGTTGTTCAAGATTCAAGATTATTTATTTGTCAAACCATAAAATGGTTCGAAATTATGTTTCTCTCATCCTTGATTGTGGAGCGGGGGGAGGGGAAAGAGGGGAGGGAGGGAGGGGAGGGAGTTCAGCTTCCCGATGGCCCTGTGTACAAAACTGTTCCTCAGTCGACTGGAACTGACCCGTAGATTCCGCAGTCTCCTCCCTGAAGGCATCACCCTGAAGAGACTGTGTGATGGGTGCGAAGGGTCCTTGGCGATTTTGATGGCTTTGCGGGTGAGACGGGTGGAGTACAGGTCCTTAATAGAGGGGAGAGACCTTGTTGGACCTGTACCTACTGCCTGAAGGTAGTAATTGAAAGAGGGAGTGTCCTGGATGTGAGGTGTCCCTGATGATGGTTTGGGCCTTCTGTATAGCTCTGTCAGAGAGAGGAGTGGGCAGCCAGTGACCTTCTGCGCAGTGTTAATGATTTTCTGAAGCACTTTCCTCTGAGCCCCCGTGCAGCTGTTATACCACAGACACATGCAGTATGTGAGGATGCTCTCCATCGAGCACCTATAGAAGGACACCAGCAGTCTCTGGCAGATGATGTTTTTCCTTAGGATCCTCAGGAAATCCTCTGTTGGGCCTTTTTCAGTAACTCAGAAGTGTTAACGCTCCAGCTCAGGTCCTCCTCAATGTGGACTCCAAGGAAACAGAAGTCTGTTACCCTCTCCACACAGTCCTTTCCAATGTGCAGAGGAGCCA
>OMNZ01052264.1:0-13306 GCA_900303255.1 Lesueurigobius sanzi
GAATTTTGCTGTTAGCTGAGGACGTAGAAGTTGGTGCTGTCCGTAGAAGTTTACGTCATCAGCTCTGCCACGCCTCATCATTCTCTCTAACACTGTGGTATCACTGTGGCTCCTCCCCCTCACCATCCTCTCTAACGCTGTGGTATCACTGTGGCTCCTCCCCCTCACCATCCTCTCTAACGCTGTGGTATCACTGTGGCTCCTCCCCCTCACCATCCTCTCTAACGCTGTGGTATCACTGTGGCTCCTCCCCCTCACCATCCTCTCTAACGCTGTGGTATCACTGTGGCTCCTCCCCCTCACCATCCTCTCTAACGCTGTGGTATCACTGTGGCTCCTCCCCCTCACCATCCTCTCTAACGCTGTGGTATCACTGTGGCTCCTCCCCCTCACCATCCTCTCTAACGCTGTGGTATCACTGTGGCTCCTCCCCTCCTCCTCCGTAGCCAGTTGGAGTTGGATTAGCGAACACGCCTCTTTCACGGCAGATTTCAAATTTTTGGTGTGGGTGGAGTAAGACTCTGGCACGCCCGTTTAGGCCCTCTTTAACTGTTCACTTTCTTTAGTAGTAGGCTGCTGTTAGAAAACCACTAGAATCCCTTTTTACTAGCTGAAGAAATAGACATGAACGCTCACACAACTCAGTGAAAAGAACTCTGGAACTTTTGCACCATGAAAATCCGATAATTTGGTCATTTATTCTTAAGGTTGAGCTTTTTCGAGAGTTCTCTGTTAGCTGTCGTCCTCGGAGTAAAACATTGTGAGTGAACTACCTGACATTAACGCTAGCAAATGGTAAATTAATCAAGTTGCAACGGCCTTGGGACAAGGGGCTGTCAGTCCATGGGAGTGGATCTCTCCTCATTGTAGTTCTCCTCAAAGTTTCTCTACTGTTTTATTTATTTTTTTAGTTTTTCCATGCCACTATGGGGGTCTAAGGATGGGGGATATTCCAGGCTTGTTTGCTTACAAAGGAGATCCTTCTGGAACAAAAATAATTACCTGCTCTAGAAACTACAGAGCTGGGAATTTGTTCCAATAAATTACCATGGCGGTCCTGTTTTGATTTTTATTAGATCTGTGGGCAACTGTTGTGTTCAAGTAGACCAGCTCCCTACGCTGGCATCTTGCTTCACTACATTTCAAAACATCTAAAGTCCTGGGGATATTTTTGAACTCGTACCCTTATTCTTATTTCTTTAACCAATAAATATCAAAGCCAGTACTTTAGCTCAGATGACAGCGGCACAGAAAACAAACCAGTCGAGGCTTCTTTCAGGGTTAATGCATCACTGTCGACTCTGTCCTTCCCCTCAGAGAGACAAACAGAGATTACATCGGCGCGGTGACTTTACATGCGCGGCTGATTATTTACATGCACCTGCGTCAGAGCTTATCAGAGGCTCGCTCCGATCTGGCCTCTTCATTTGTGTGTTTGTCCAATCGCGTGTCACCGCCGGCTCACTCGAGTATACTCCTGCCGTTGTTACTTGGCCGGGTTCTCCTCCGGGGCCGCGATTTTGATCCGATTTAATGACGGCGTGCGGCGGAGGTAGGGCCGCCCGGAGATAAAGGCCAGATGCAAACGATCTCGCAGTCTGCTGTCTGATAATGACGAGCATAACAAGCACCCTCTCAGGTTGTCGCTCTCATTTGCCCATTATAAGCATTCTTCTTTGGGGATTTGCCACCACGGGCTCACAATGCGTGTGACATTCACATCTATTCACGGGCGGCCATCAAGCACACACAGCGACAAACACGCAGGCACACACATGCCCTCACCGGACCCTTAGCAACAGCCTCCAGCCCGGAGCTCAGCGAGGAAAGAAAAAAAAAAAACAAGTGCTGCTGAAGATGTCTCTCTGAATACGTGAAATTACAGACTCGAGCATTCATTTAGGTCCAATTAGAGCCTGCTTGTGAGTGAACTTTGCAGTGACATCCTGAATGCCAAACTATGATTCATCAAGGCTCCTTAATTAACAGAAAAATACATGATTTGGAGGTTAGTGTTGGGGCTGCTTAAATCCCAGAAGAAGGTCTTGCCATCATTTTAATTTATTTTACTCTTTCTTTGGGCACCCAGCAGCTTTCTTATTCACTGCGTTTTGATTCATTCTTATTGTGAATATGACATTAGCTCTGGCTGAACAAGATGTAAATGCCCTTTCATAATCATTAAGTCACATCAAGTAACTGAAATATTTCCATGTTTCTTTCAGGACCCTACAAATGGCTATTACAGCGTGAATACCTTTAAGGAGCACCACACCCCCACAATGACTGGCAGCCAGCCTGCGGAGGTGAGGAATCCCACCAGTACTGGTACTCTGGGGAAGCAGAGGGTGCCCACAGGCATGTCCTTCAACAACATCTACTCCACTCTGGGCGCGGGCTCCAACCGCCTGTACGACTACAGTCAGCGCTTTGTGCTGGGCATGGGCAGCAGTTCCATCGAGCTGTGTGAGCGCGAGTTCCAGCGCGGCTCTCTCAGCGACTCCAGCTCCTTCATTGACACTCAGTGCGACAGCAGTGTCAGCAGCTACAGTAAACCAGATGGATATGTGCAGTTTGACAAAGACAAAGTATCTGCCTCCTCCTCCTCTCACTACTCCCAGTCCTCCTCTCAGAACTCAGACCTGACCAGGCCTCTGCAGAAGCGCATGCAGACCCATGTCTGACCCCCACCTCTGGAGGCCTAGTACTAGGAACAACCACAGGATTGTCAAATACCCCAGGACTCCCATGCAGACCATCGCTGCATGAGATCCAGGGGCTGGTCGGCTTTAATACTCCATGTGACTAAGTGTCCCCAAATACGGACCAAGAAGCCTTATACTCCCCTCATGCTTAACTCAACAGTCACCTCTTTTTTATAAAGTCGTCTAACTGTGCCACATGAAGGTTATTTGCCAACCGAGCCAGGAATGGAAAAGGTATGAAAAGCAAAAGAGCCCGCTGCAGTGGGACTGTTGGTGGATCAGAGTGCAGAAATACCACAAGGATTTGTGTGACAATCAACTCCCCAGGCAGAGACTGTTTTGCCTTTTGAAGATTGTCATTCAGAAAGAAACTTTGTGAGTTGGTGAAGCACTCAGCGTGAATATCAACATAATGAGCCCATGCCAATGTCCTGCTGCTCTGCAGGGGTTTCAAGCACAAGAACCAAATGTGCACCTACCTGGTTTAACTGGCCCCTCACTTGTCCTTTATGTGGAGATTTCGTGGAGCCAAGTTGGGCTAATCGAAATCCAGTTTGCCTGTAGGTGATGGAAAACTTTCTTCATGTGCACTGCCCACAGATGTTGAGTAACAATGTCTGTGACAATATTTGAGCCACTGAGCAGATAAGGGGCAGCAACCAATTCACTTTCCAGACTGTGATAAATGACTATCAGTGTACATATGTGAGTATCATTTTGTGCAGAATATAATTTTCTCTAATTGCCTCTGACTTCACTTTGGTGGACTCAAAGCGAGACATCAGTGCCACTTGTGATGGAAGCTTTGCCTTGAGGGTCTTTCCGAACAGTGTTGATTCAAGCTTTCAAACTGAAAGACACCGTCAGCTCTTTTGTTTACAAGGACTTTCTCCTCCAGTGGTTTTGTCAACTCAGAAGCACTTCGACAGAAAGCCCTACAACGTCATGATATTGTTATAGTAAGTTTGCCTGCCACTTTTCAGCTATATCCTTTCACAGACCTGGGCAAACATTGTATTTAAGGACAGGACAGCTATTGTATCACCAGTCGACATCACTGACCTGGGAGATTAGTGCATCTCTTCTGTACACCTATCTATATTACCGGCATCGAGGGACATACTGAGCACATACTTATCGTTTTGAGTTTCGTTAGGCTGCTGTTTTATATTGAATTGTCTTCTTTTTCAGGCACTCATTATCTTATGATGGAACCTGTGCATGTCCAGTTCACAAGGGCATCACAACCACCTGACATATAACAAAAAATCAGACTAGCCTGCCCCCCCCCCTCCCCCGTCAATAAAAAAGTACCATAGTAGAACGCATTTTGGTCGTCCCCTAGCCATATGCAAAGTAAACAAAGGAAGAAAGGACAACATTACTTTAAGCACTTTTTTTTCTTTTTCCAAGATATATTTTTAACTGCAGTGACAATTAAGTCTTATTCTACAAAAGGTTTGAGATCCATTGTGCATCTCGAGACACGGAGCTCTGTTTGGAAGCTGATAATCCATCTTGGCACCTGGCAGACTGTATATAAACGTCTAATGCGTCTCTCTGTACATATTTTGTTCTGTTCCAAGGCTTCTCTCTCTCGGAGTCCGATCTCACTCTATTAGAGCTTAACAAATCCATGTGGCATCAGCATTGTATGAACAGACAATCGTTTCCTCTTTGTTTTCTATCCAGAAATCTTATCAACATATTCTATTCACGCTTGTTTCGCACAAATTACATTAGAGGCTTATGTGTGCCGTTTTATTCCTCGGTTTCTCGCTGGGAAATCAGATTTTCACATGCAATTGGTAAAGAGCGGAGATTTGCTGGTTTAGCTTTATAGGGGAATTCTGTTTATTCTATGTCGGCTCTTCTGGAAGACGTCCACAAGGCTATATGCAAAACAGCAGCAGAGTATGAATAGGTTATTTTTATTAAGTATTTGACCCGTTTTCTTTAGTAATGAAGAAAAAAATCAACAAAAAGATCGGCACAGCTTGTAGCCTCTCAATTTGTACATGGCCCCTCATCTTCCTCAGTACCCACAAACTGTTTTGCATGTTTTGTGGACTTTGGAAACAAAACGTACAACTGAAAGCTCATTAATCGGGATTCAAAATGGCCAATTAAAATGAACATAATTGCCTGACTGTCCAGTTTTCTAATCAGATGCATCTCGTCCGCTCATCCAAACATAATGCATTTCCCATGTGCACGCAATATGCACAGTGCAAATCAAACGGATAAATATTGGATATGCTTGGCCCCATCCCCCACTGCTACAGCTGCAGCGGCCACTGGGGCACTGTCCTCACCTGCGGACCGTCCTGGCTGTGGTGCCACACAGATGCCAAAACGAAACAGATGAATAAACATAAAGGTCCCACACAATTACAAAAGATCACTGCCCTTTGCTGATAAAACAGAAGCTCTCAGACTATTATTCAGACATACTAAAGACTTGCCTGTGGCAGCCTGGATAAAGTCATTTCTTAAGTGAGTGGAGATGCTATGAGTGTGGCAAAAGAGCTTATTTGTAAATGTCTGTAGTGGCAAATCTTTCCTCCAGCTGTATTGAATTTATTTTCAGTTCTTTTTATTCCCTGTTTATGGTGGGGGGGTAATAAGCATTAAACTGGTCATTTAACAGTATTTCCAGGAAACATTCACGCAGCCTCAGATTAGATTTTGTTTCTACATCTACCAACTGAACAGTGTTGCAATTAACCCCTTGCAATATGTTTTGTCTCAAGGCACACCACATTACGATGTGTGCCAGCTACCGTGTATGAACATAAAAGATGGAAATAACACTATATCCAACCAGTGTGGCCCTGTCTATGACGAGGCTTAATTTCTCTACGAACCAAACAATTTGATGTTTCACAAACACTAATCCAGGTTTTAAACGAAAGGTAGATAGTCATTTTATGTATTTCTATGACATAAGCCTAACTGTAATAAAGATGACTTGTAAATTCTGCTGGATAGTCCACTCTTTTCAGTCAGTGGCCCTCTGTATCTAAAAGAAATGGTTGTATTTTAACTGTGGTCTGTGGAACTACGATGCTTTTACTCTGTATATTTGGAAAATAAAAATCATGTTTGAGACGATGTGAGCTGTGCATCATTGGGGCTCCTTTACGGAAAGTGGGAAAGATTTCTTCCAAGTTTATTTGATAAGAGCAGTGCATATCCGCACTCCATCAGTTTTTCCGCATTTGCACTGACAAACACTGTTTTACCCTGGCTCGAGAAGGGACTCTATTTTATTGTGCATATTTTTAGTTAGGGCAAACTGGAGCACCTGGAGGAAACCGACACAGACACATGAAGAACATGCAAACTTCACTCAGAAAGAAAGAGCTTGGGGATAATCAAACGTGGGAACTTCTTCCTTTGAGACAAAGGGGGGGTTATTTATCAAGATTGGTGCTATTATTGCACCTAATATACCATTTGAAATTCCATGTATTACACTATAAGGGTCCTAAGTCTGATACAGTTGTGCTCAAATGTTTGGAAAGGCATTTCATAGAATATGAATGATAAAACAAAAACCTTTATTTCACTCCATTGTTTGTTTACGCTTTTCAACTAGAGAAATTAGCCAAATGTCCCTGATCAAAAGTTTATATATTGTGCATCTTGAAAGAAACATCGTAGGCAAAAATTCTTCAGTCTTCATCTGTACTCTGTAGTTGAAGTGTAGGACGTTTCGATCTTACTCCAAAGATCGTCATCAGCTACTGAAAGCCTGAAGCACGCTGTGGGTAAGATACAGAGTACAGATGAAGACTGAAGAATTTTTGCCTACGATGGACAACTCCTGTACGACTGAGGACCTACACAAACGTATTGAAAGAAACATGTTTTTTTGTTTTTTTTCAGAGAGTCCTGTATTTCAGCTGAAGTGAGTTTTTCTTTGCCCCTGAACAATTTCCCTGGCAGTTGTTGAAGGTCATGTAAATGTTAGATCAGGGACATTTGAGCAGTTTGTTTCATTATGATTTCAAAAGATGGATGGCTTCACACAGCCACTAACCATGAGTGGAAAAAAAAAGATTATTGTATTTTCATTCATTTTCTACAAATGGACAAAAGATTAAAAGGGTTTGCAATCTTTTGAGCACAACTGTATGTAAATAAGAGAGTTTGTACGTTAAAAGTACACAAATGACTCTACTTCTGATCCACCTTTGCACTTGCTACTCATTTTGCACATGAGTACTTGCTTGATAAAAGACCCCCTATATCAGGGGTAGGCAATGCGCCCGGGGGCTAAACCTGGCCCTCTGTCAGATAACCTTTGGCCCCCCAAGATAATTTCGAGACACATTTATACATATACACTGGAAAAAATAATTGTCTCAGATAAAGTGCTTTTAGTTCATTTAGATCATTTAAAATTAAGATTGCCAATGGAAGAAGTAGATTTGTTTTCCCCATTTTTGGCACATAATGCTTCTCCCATTATCATTTGTATTTAAAAAATGTCAAACCCACTAAAAATCAACATAAATTCTCTGAATCAAAGTCTCTAGCGCAGCAAATTCTTACACTGAAAATTTGGATACGCCCTCAGTTCCTGTAAACAAAATGTCCCTGCAAACCCCCGTTAAGTCATATATGATGCATAAACAGACATTTTTAGAGACTAGTACATGACGGGAGGTTTGGCCCCTGCTCCTTTGATGAGGAAGACAATTGGCCCCTCGCCAAGTAACCTTGCCTATCCTTGCCATAAATGCTGTGCCACTATTTTGAGGTGATAAAGATAAGTTCTGTATCATGCATTACTGATACAAACCAGTTCTTGTAGAGCTGGAGGAAAATAAACAAATGGACCAACAATATAGCGTTATTTACTGTGCTCAGAGCTCAACAGTCCAATCAGAATATTAGCATATTCCCCTCATTTGAGGCACTTCTATTATGCGCACACATTTATACCATACAAGTTTGAATTTGAGAACTAAGACCGATTTTAATGAATGCTGTGGACCACATTTCATATCCCCGCAGTAAGTGACGAGAATACTAATGAAACCAGAAATAAAAACATCAAGGGTATTGCTTTGAGGAACAGGTAAAATATGCCCAATTATTGCTTGCACACATCCCATTTAGTAGTATTATGTAGTATGTATTCTGAGCACATCCAAAGACATGGTTGGAAGTTATTTGTGCACAACAGTACCAGCTCAATATAATTCTCCAGCAGTCAGCAGATTCACACCATTACATTTACTAGCCTTTAATCCATTAATAGCACCTTTGCAGTCTTACTCTAAATTAAATGAACTTAATAAAGGACCCGGCCTGCCTGAAGTACCAGCCACACTCCTGCGCCGCTGAAAACTAAAAGTCATTTGAATTCCGTCATGCATAGAGTTCATGCTATGCAAGAGCAATTACTCTTGAGCAGGATTAATCCACTTGCAGACTGCATGGGAATGTAGTAGTACAGAAGTCTGGTTCCCCGATGACTGCTTTGTGTGAGGGGGAGGTGGTGGGGGGAGGCTCAAGGCTACACTCTGGTCATGACACAATATTAATGATGCCCAACTAAATAAAACCATAATTTGTCAATACCAAAAGTTTTGTAATGACACCAAGGTTCTCTGTACTTTTTGCCACTACAGTGTGACTACAGTTGTGGCCAAAAACTTACATATGACATACTTAATATGAATAACACAAAAAACCTCTATTTCATGGTTAGTGGTTGCGTGACGCCATTTATTGTCAAAAAACCTGTTAGTTTACGCTTTTAATCTAGATAAACTAACCAAATGTCCCTGATCAAAAGTCCAATTTTGTCAGAGAGTCCTGCATTTCGGCTGAAGTGAGTTTTTTTTTTTGCTCCTGAACAATTTTTCTGGCAGTTGTTAACGTTAGATCAGGTGCATTTGAGTACTTTCTGTTTTATTGTGATTTCAAAAGAGTAAACTCTAAACTCAACCACTAACCATGAGTGGAAAAAAAGATTCTTGTGTTATCATTCATATTCTATGAAAAATGACCAAAAGATTAAAAGGGTGTGTAAACTTTGGTATATATTCCCGAAAAGGAGGGTATACTTGTGGGGAGAGGCGGTTGGGGTGGGTAAAGGGGAATCAGTCTTTGTGTGTATGAAGGTATACCTGTCAGGGGGTTGGGAGGGTGATATAATACACAAATAATTATTTGTGTATATTGGTTAATACTTGTGAGGGTCGTGGGTTGAGTAGGTGAAGGGGATTGAGTCTAAGTTGTAAGGTGCTTTGAGGTACATTCTTGTATGACAATTTTAAAAACAATTTTTTATGAAAATTTTCCATCATATTTCTTTAGTATGTAGTATCTTATATCTGTATTTGATACTTGTAAATGTGCACATATTCTCAGATATGTATACAGAGCACCTAGATCAGGATTTCTTTCTTTATTATTTTGTTGTTATTTTAAGATCGTTATTTTTATTGTAAGATTACTATTCGAGATACTGTGACAGCGCAATGTCCCTTGTGGATCAATAAAATCTGTCTAAGTCTAAGAAAAGCTCTTGGTAAGTTAAATATTGATAGATTGAAAACTTCCTAAACTGTTATTTACCTATTACATACTGTATATAGACTATTCATCTAACATAAGCCCGTCATGTGTCATGTGTAGGGCTGGGTACCGTTAAACGATACCAGTACGGTATCGAAAAAATAATGAAGGTACGACCGGTATCGAAAAATAAATTGGTACCGAAAACTGGTACCGAAAAAATATTTATCGTTAGAAAGCAAATTTGTCTTCCTGGTGGGTCTGAGGCTGCACTAAAGAAAGTGCTCAGGTGTTTCAGCTCAAACACTAAAATTTTATCGAATAAATGATCATTATTGTTCTGTTTTATGGTTCTACAACAAAACTAAAAGCAAGCACGAGGATAAATGACTCGATTTGAGAATATTAGTCTTGTTTAGAGCACTTTTGACTGAGTGTGAGATTAGGCACATTTACTACTGTCATCTAGATTATTTGGTTTATTTCATGCCATTTTTTACTGATTCTAAGGTAATCTCACTTGAATTAGGGAAATAAAACTGCCCAAAGACCAATTTTCTTACCCCATTGGTAAATTAATTTAAATAAAAAAGGAACTAAGTAGAAATCTATTGAAGCCAAGTCAAAACAAGTGGTTAGAATTAGGTCAAATGAGCCACTAAAACAGCTCAAATTTAGATAAATAAGATGAATTTGGGTCATTTAACCTTCTAGATATTTACTTTTTTGTGTAGATGACCAATAATTTAGTATAGGTATCGAAAAAGGTATCGTTCAGGTATCGGTATCGTAAACCAAGTATCGTTAAAGTACTAGTATCGAAAAAAACATGAAAGGTACCCAGCCCTAGTCATGTGCCAGTCTGAAACCGGATCTGGGCCGGATTGCTCTGCTATGTGGGATGTGTCCTATGTGCAATGCCATACAACGCAATGACACTGTTTAACTCATCCTGGGGCAGACTTATGGAGCTGCACAACCCCGCCAACATAATCATACCTGCGAGTTAGTCGATGTGTCTTGCCCAATGAAACAAAGCAACATGGACCTCCAATTTGTCAGCAAAATGTACACTTCTGGCTAAACTTGACGGGAGACGACAGAAATCACAATACTCTCCGCCATGAAAGTAGCCCAATCACACAGCTTTGTTCTATTCCACCACGACACGAAAAAAAGTCAAATTATTCTGAAATAAGTGGACCACTCCAGTGTGTGCGCTGTGGCAGGTAATTTTCTCATATTAAAACCGTACAAATGCTGAGCAAATGTCACAGTGGGCATTGTGTTCTGAAATTATCCATGACCAAGTATTCAGCAGGTGCAAGAGACTTTAATGTCAGGTACACACCGAACTACCCATTGTGCGACTCCTCAATAGGCGGTGCGCGTTGTTTGTTGGCTCTCGCTAAATTATCCTTGCTATTTTACTGTCACTCACGCTTTGCTTTAATTCCCTAACTGTGGACCATATGGCGGTGGAAAGTTGTTGAGTGATGTGCTGTTGCTAAACTTCTCAGTGCAGCTCCGCAGAATTAATTGCCTATGAAATTGCTCTTTATTGTATTTTATTATTCGGTAGCATATGTCCTTTGTTTCGAGTGGAATATTAAGTGTATCCCAAAAGCATGTAGGTGGCATAAACAGCCGACTTGTGTTATGCGCGCTGAAAGTATGTCTGAGCGGATCCCATGTCGATACCTGGCCTTGACGAGACGGCTAGACTGGACAGTTTTGAAAAAAGGCTTTAAGCTAAGGCGCTCACGATACAAACTTGCATTATCTGTATCAAAGACGCGGACTGTGTCGGCGAAGTAAACAAATCAGTCATTCTGCGGCTGACATGTTGGGCTTCTCCTTTTCAACTCATGAATAGAAAAGATTCAATTTTGGAGAGGAAACATCCAAGGAGCATGCGTGCACTCAAGCCACCAAAGCATCTGAACACCTGACATGATATCTGTTCAGGTACGCTCAAAATGTGCCATTAACGCTTTGATGAAAAAAAAAAAAACACCTTGCAAAGTTGTATTTATAAATAGAATGTTAAAGGCCTGATTTGCTCTTTTTATGTTATAAAAAAAAAAAAAAAACTGTGAAGAATGAAGCACTTGCAAACTTGAAAGAAATGAAGAGCAAAAATATGGCAAGAACTAAGAGAATATTCAAGTGCATTACAGTTTTAAGTCACTCAGCGGAGAGCGAAGTGCAATTAAAAAGGTGCACAAATGAACTAGTTCAAGCAGCTGTACACTGTAAACCCTAATAGTAATCCTAGCTAGAAATAAGTTAGTTACTTTTCTTAAAGTTTGCAAAATGGTGCGTCAGAGTGGTAGGAAATATTTACCGTATTTTCTGGATAATAAGTGGCACTTTTTTTCCTGCGACTTATACTCAGGTGCGACTTGTATATTCATTAATATGTTACGTTAACATACCAGACACATATTCAGTGTGTTGTTTATGCTTTGTGTAGCTGAATAACCATCAGTGTGTTACGTTGGCATACTGTACACCTATTCAGCCTGTTCTCTATTCTATTATAACTTGCCTTTAAAGATGAAATGTCTGTTCTTGGTCTCGGAATTTGTAAAATAAATTTCCCCCAAAAATGTGACTTATAGTCCAGTGTGACTTAAATATGTTTTTTCTTCTTCATTGTGTATTTTTTGGCTAAAGCATTTGAAGAGTTCAATTGCAAAAACAGATAAGTGCCATTGACAAAAATCAACTTGTAATTTTCTCTTCGTGTTGCCGCGTTTTTAATAACCAGACCTATTTTATTGCTTCAGAAATATTAAGCCACTTTTTATTGATCAAATGGATTCAACTTTAATTTTACTGGTGTCATCTTTCTTAAATGGTAACAAAAATTTTAAACAAGTTTGCGAAAAATTCAAAACGGAGATATCTGCTTTTGCAAATGAACTCTTCATTTCAAACTTGTGTTTTAATAATGAGTAACTAACATTACTGTCCGAAACCTAGCTATCTAACTCACAATGTGCAGCTATCACCAAAGGTTTCCCAGAGATTGTCATGTAACTAGCTCAGCTATCCAAGCTCATCATGCTTGACTCAAGTGCTCAAGATTGCAAGATTGCTATCATAACTTAAAATTATTAAGTGTTCTTACTTGCTTTGGATTAATTAAGTACATTTGACCTTTATAGCTAGTTAACTCTGCTAATTTAAGGTAAAGGGTTTCCCAGCGAATCAGGGTTTACAGCAGGGGTAGGCCACGTCAGGCCCGGGGGCTAAATCCGGCCCTCAACCATATACCCTCTGGCCCCCAAGACAAATTTGAGAAATATAATGACACTCCAAAGACCTAAACACTGGTTAAAGTACTCAAAAAATACAGAAATATTGTCAATTTATTTTAAAATTTCCTTGGGGAAGATCTCCAAACCCTATGAAACAAGTATTAATTGAAAGTGGATCTTCAGTTTTGATCCACCATGGGCAGTTTCGGGCCTCGATCTATTGACTCGGAAAAAAATTAGCCTGCCTCCAAGCAAACTTGCCTACCCCTGGTTTACAGTGTACCTGAAACTAGTTCCCCAACAGCAGCGGCTTGTTTAAGATAAGATACGACAAGATCAGATAGATCTTTATTGATCTCACAATGGAGAAATGTTAGCCTGGCCTTAGCCATCCGTAAACTCCGGTCAATTTTTATTTCCCTACATGTACGTCTGGGTCTGAGCTCAGTGGCTGCGTTAACATCGGTTGAATTGCGTCGGACCATTCAAAGAGCGGGGGAGGCGGGTGTTGTAGGTGACGTCAGGCATATGCAGGAAATGATAATACGGATGGCAAAGGCCAGGCTAGTGATCGGGTAAAATCAGATCCAATCGTTTCAAACTTTAAAAGGAGTTGACTCCTCCCACCTGAAAACGGAGATCAGTTGCGTAGGGCCAGACCCTCTGTACGAAATGAGTACGAGGGGATGGTAGGACCAGGCTACCAAGGCACCCTTTTTACAAAAGAAAAATCTCAAGGCACCCTGCTAAACAAAAATGTCACAAAAATATATTTATTGAAATAGAATGGGAACTCCT
>OMNZ01052270.1:0-11862 GCA_900303255.1 Lesueurigobius sanzi
ATCCTTTTCACTCTGAAAAAATATAATACTGTTGTCCCAACACAAGTCTCACTGACAAAACTATATTTATTTTTGTCAGTCCCCATGTTCAGGGGTAAATCTGTATGATTTGTGTCTATATAGTGTGTTGGAAAAAGAGGTGTGCAGAGGGGTGGATTCGAACTAGCGACCTCATGCACCCAAAAAGGGAGCTCTACCTACTGAGCTAAGTAGTAGTTTATCGGGCCGCAGACTTACGTATATCAAGCATGGGCCTGATAGATAAAGGCGTGAACATACAGGAGAGAGCTATCGTTATTTGCAGGTTGTATTGAATTAATTATTTACATCGATTTAATGAAGCGTGTTTGATTGAAGGGCAGTGAGCCGTACTTCCTCATTCAGACTCTGCCTTCTCCAGCTAGAGCTGGCTCCTCCTTCAGCCTCCGCTGATCGCTTGACGCAGATGAAAAGGCTCATACGTTCACATCGTGCCGCTCAATTCGCGTGAACGGCAACGCTGAAAGATTGACGCGCGTCATCGCACGTTCACATAGACTTTACATGGAAGATGGCCGCGTGGTCGCGTTAGGTGTGTAGCCACCTTCAGAGTCTCTGCGCGCGATCTTCCCAGGGAAAAGGGTGCTTGGTCCTGCGAAGATCAAAGCCAAATCCCGGCCCATGTCTATGGAGTCTCCTGCGATGTATCGGCCTTTTTTCTTCACATGCGTCCATATGAAAGTGGCACCAAGTATCATGAATGAGAGAAATGTTTGTACTTCAGCCTCGTTCAGCCATTTGAGCACAAGAAACAAACATTTATTGACAGTATTTTTAGTGTGCTGCATCACCGCATCATCCATGAGGTCCATTGTGCTGCAACAAGGACAGGGAGATCAAGCTTTTCTCCCTTTTACCTTTTGCGATGGGCCTACTTTCAAATGGCTACTACTTCTCCAAATACTATCAGATCTCCATGTGTTTCATATCTTTGGAAAGCTTAGAAACATAATCAGTCATAATCTGTGAATAACTCAGGGACGACTTATGTCCCTGGATCCCATGATCCTGGTCACAAATAAAATATACAAATAATACCTGTAGGTTTAACATAGCCTGTTTTGAGTGAGATTACGGTTTACATCTTGCAGAATGTCAGGGGATGTAAACATATTCATTTCATAGAATATGAATGACAACACACCAACCTGTATTTCACTCATGGTTCGTGGTTGCGTTGTCATAAACCTGTTTGTTTATGCTTTCCACTAGAAACTAGCCAAATGTCCCTTATGAAAAGTTTACATATTGTGCATCTTGAAACAAAAAGTGAGTTTTTTTTTGCTCCTGAACAATTTTCCTGGCAGTTGTTGAAGGTCATGTAAACGTTAGATCAGGGACATTTGAGTAGTTTCTGTTTCAGTTCTAGTTTCTTGTCTATCTTCAAACGGACATTAATGTGTCTTAAGCACAAAGTAGAGAACTGTATAGCCCCATCCACCTGCACCCTCCACTCACCATGTCATTGAGGTGTCCGATCCACAGGGCCCAGTTTCATTGTTATCACTATGATCACTGTTGCAGGGCTAATGCTTATATTGAAAAGATTCACCTCCACATTATTTCTCACCATCATTAATAATATTTTAATACAGCAGATTGTGGCCTGGTCTTAGATAAGAAGGAAATTGAATGCATAAAAGACAATTACAGTATACGGTCCCATGGCAAAGACAGTGAGGCTAAGTAGATACTTCCTCAATTATGAAATCATTTTGAAATGTCCTGCCCCAGAGCACTTTGGAAATGAATATTATTGCACAGATATTACTGCGCAGATTTCAACAGCCTAAAACCACATCATTTCGATGCTAGCATTGGACTCCATTCCTGATTATACCAGTGACATGCTAGAAGGCCTTCGAATGCACTACACAAACTTTGCTAAAATACTGTCTCACACAATTGAGCACAGTTTTAAAGTTGGTCTGTATTCATGAGGTGCTCGACCATACAATGTTCCTTCCTCCTCCAGGATAAAGTACAAGGTAAAAATCCATTGCACAGCCTTCTGGCTCAATGTGTTAGAAACAGCCATGCAAGAATAGTTTGTAATTTGCCTTTTGAAAACTCTCTTCAAGCAGAAAAACGCTTGAATGTACCAAGACAGGTTCCGAGTTCAATTCCCAGATCAAATGGGCCCTTGTGTTTAAGTTTGTGTGTTGTCTCCTCTTCACTACAAAACGTGTGGGTTGGTTGGCCCATATGAGATGATGCTCCCTCCACACTACCTACACACACCCACTCCATCATGCAATTATTGTAAACTTTGAAAATAGCACATCACATTACAGACTTCATGGCTACAACAAAAGACCCATCTATGTTGCAGGTTTGAGCCTATCACAGAGATCCACCACCTCAATCGGTGCTAGATGGTCGGGTCGGGAGGGTTCATCTCATTTTACACTAGATAAGATGAGAAGTTGTGTTCGTTGCTAGCCAAATTCTTGCAACAAACATACAGACAGATTAATCAGGACAGAAATTTCATTGTGTAAAAGTTTTTAAAAAGGCAAGGTACATGCATATAGGTGGCACGGTAGCATGGTGGTTGGCGCTCATGCTTCACAGCTAGAAGGTCCCGGGTTCGATTCCCGCGCCGGACAAGGCCTTTCTGTGTGGAGTTTGCATGTTCTCCCCGTGTCTGCGTAGGTTTCCCCTACCACTAAAAACATGTACAATAGTCCAGGATGAATGAGAGTGTGTTTGTAAGTGGCTACAATGCGGAGTGGCGTGTTTACAGGTACGGTTCTCATGTGTGTTCATTTACATGCACTGTCCCAACCAAATGGTGTCATGAAATTATTTGGAGCTTATCATTCAAGCCTTTGTGCCTTCGTGTTTAGACTATTATAATGGTCTGCTTTCATGTTTGAACAAGAAGGAGCTGTCTCGACTGCAATTAGTGCAAAACTCTGCAGCGAGAATTCTGACCCATACAAATAGGAGGACTCACATCCCCTTTGCTCAAGGAGCTTCATTGGCTGCAGTGTCCTATAGCAGTGTTTCCAACCAGGGGTACGGGGACAGGTTCGCAGGGGGTACTTGGAATAATTTTTGAAACAAATGAGATGAAACAAATTGTATTTTTGATTATTAGGGTCAAAGAAATCATTTAACTGTAAAGAGTGATATTTTAGTATTTAGCTGTCTTTGACCTGATACATTAGAGTGTTTTTCATTCACTTTCTAACTAATAACAAAACCATCGAAGCAGGGGGTACGCATAAATGAAAGGCCAAAGGGGTACGTGTGACCATGAAGGTTGGGTAAATTCTGGTTCTAACTTTCAGAGCCTTGCATGGTCAGACTCCTCCTTATATCAGTGATCTGATCCAGCCTTACACCCCTGCGAGGGCTCTGAGGTCTGTGGATCAGAATCTTCTGATGGTTCCACACACTCGTTTTTGGACCAGAGGAGACCGATCCAGGCTTTGGAGCGATTTTCCGCTCTCTCTGCATTCAATTGACTCTGTCGACACTTTCAAAAGCCAACTTAAGGCCTTCTTTTGCTTAGTTTCTTTTGGGCTAATATGATTTTGTGTTGTCTTGGCCTTCATATTGTGTGTTCTTTTTGTAATTCTATTTTAAGTCATGTTGGGAAGTAGCCTGGTCTTACCATGCCCTCTTACTCATTTCATACAGAGGGTCTGGATATTCCCAATTGAGCTCCGCTATCATCAGGTGGGAGGGGTCAACTCCTTTTACAGTTTGAAACAATTGGATCTGATTTTACCCAATCGCTAGCCTGGTTAGCCATCCGTATTATCATTTCCTGCATATGCTTGACGTCACCTACAAGAGTGATTCTCAAACTTTTTTTCAGTTGACCCACTTTTTTTCATTGGTGATCTCTCCCGACCCACCTCCCCTTTCACCAAGGTCTATACAAATAATTATAATGTAATATAATTAAATAGGCATTATTTGTATTCAGTGTCAGTGTTTTTGGATCATTTAGATGCATGCTTCATATTCATATCAAAAACAGTAAACTATTACAATGTGGACAGTTCTTGGCTGTGATGGCTGTGGTAACCGCTCACTTTTAGCATGAGTTTGGGGGGAATTATCTCCAGAAAATATGCTACTTAATTGCAAAGGGAAAGACGACATCAGCGCTACAAGTTAAGCTAAAATTAGCATTTGATCTGGCCAGAAAGGTTTTATACAGTCACTGACCTATGGGAATACCACACACCTTTTATCATCACGATCGCGAAGGCTCCCCCAAGGAGCGGCGAGACGCAAAAGTGGGCGAGCGAGGGAGAGAAGAGCGAGCCAGAGCACATGGGTTACGGTTACAGTGCGTAGATGAATTTCTCATTGGGAATAAACTTGTGAGCAGTTTGTAGATTAAATATGTGCAATAGTACGGACATGGTAACGAGTGGCTGTGTGTGGCAGATTCCCTGGTCATTAATGAGATGAGCTGTGTCCAGACGTTGCTTTTAATATGCAATTCCACCGCGACCCAAAACAATTCTCATGCGACGCACCTTTTGGTCCCGACCCACTGTTTGAGAACCAATGACCCACAACACCCGCCTCCCCCGCTCGCTGAATGGTCTGAAGAAATTCAACTGATGTATCGTAGCCACTGAGATCAGACCCAGACTGTAACATGTAGGGAAATGATAATCCCTTTGTGGCTTTTTACTTACTTAAAAATAAAAAAAATAAACGGTATGGGCAACTCTTTCAGTAAATCATTCAGTAAATCAGCAAGAACGGCAACAGTCAATCAGCCAATCAGGAGTAGTGCATCAGAACAGGGCAGTTGACAGACTTGGTGGGACCCGGGGCAAGAAGGTTTCTCATGGGCCCCCCATCACTCAACCCTTTGCTACAGCATTTTTAAAATAAATCATTTTATAGGCTGTATTTTGGGGCCCTTTCCCACAATTTGACACCACTGTTCTCTCATCATTCTTTTCCTTTGGTCCTGCTTAACCTCTTAAACCCCAACCGGTGTCAAATTTGGGTCCTATAGGGTTTAACAGGTTGAAGAACACTCCTTCATTTGTGTTTAGTGGGGGAGTGTGCATTCAAGGACAACTTTAAGATGGACAAAAATAAACCATCCTGAGTTATTGAGATGATTTTACGCATTAAGACACATGTCAAAGCAAGTAATGATATTAAAAAAATCATGCAGAACAAGGGAATATATAATATGGGCTCCTTGCTGGGCCCCCCTGGTCCTGAGGCCCGGGGACAACATACCCCTTTGACCCCCCCCTGTCGACGGGCCTGCATCAGAATAGAAACCCAATTACGTCATCAATTTGAATCAGTGTTTCCCAAAAGAGGGTCGTGGAACCATTTTTACAGGGTCGCAATATTTATCTTGTGACAAAGCATAAAACCATCCCTGAGTCTATTAAAATGTGTTATTTACCTTCATAAGATTATTTCATGTTTATTCAACAATAATTTTCCTTTTTTAAATTCTTATTTGGGTCACGGCCTGTCATTGTAGATTGATGGTGGGTCCTGGCACCAAGCCACTTGAGAACCACTGATTTAGATGAGCAATCACAGCGGCCCGTCCGTCCCGAGCGTGCCATCTGCAACCACAGTGACCATCTCCCGAATGACAGCGTGGTGCGCGGGTCGAGCTGAGGCCGGACTGCCCTTCCTACAGCAGCCCGCCCCGTTATGTCACCAAGGGGGTCACCAAATTAGTGCTTTGTGGCTGCACTTAATAAAGTCTGCCGCCGGTGACACTGTCCACTGAGGGATGAGGGCTCAAATGAGAAGCAGCAGATAATGAAATATTGCCCTGTCATCATAAAATATGTGCGGACGTAAGCTCTTTCCTCCACTGTTCACTTCACTTCCCAGTTAACACATTTTATCAAGCACAAGTGGTGTCAAAGTCGGGACATGTGGGAGTCGCACGTTTTCTTTTTTTTTTTTTACTACCAGGATGTGATTGTATTGGATTGAGACGGTCGCTTTGCAGTTTCTGAGCATTCACTTTGCAACAATGACCTAATGCACATGATACTATCGTCAAACCTTGCTTATGTCATGGACTTTAATCCATATTGACTACATTTTTGGGAGTATTGGTGCATACTACAGGATCAGATGGGTTGAATTTCGGCTTCACTACAAAAACAAAAAATCAAGCATGGGTTTAAATGATTGATATTGGAACATTAATCTTGTTTTGATGATTTTTGACTAGATTAGACATATTTACTACTAGGGGTGGGAACCATACGATACATGGCTCACGATAACAATAACCTCACGATTTGCTGATACTGCGATAATCAATATATTGCACATAATAAAATATGCAATACAGTATATCACTATATTTAAAGACACATGAGCATTTTTTAAATCATTTTCAGCATTGTTACTACATGCTCCATATTTGCTTATGCTTTATCTTGGTTTTCATATGCATTGCTAATTTTTTCTTAAATAGTGACTGATCACTTCATTTACATTTAAATACACAAATCATACTGGCAAGATGGCGCTACATGGCCAGCAGCTAGTCACAAGAGCTCTACCTTCTCCTTTCCTTCTTTCCTATTTTTTTTTTTCAGTTTTTAGACGTGCTTTTATTATTACAACCTTATTGTCTTCTTTGGTGGCACATTTCCTGACTTTTTGATCCTGTCCTAAGAGCTGTTGTAACAAGTGAATTTCTCCATTGTGAGATCAATAAAGTATTATCTTATCTTTTCTACTTGTTTCCAAAATGAAGAAATTAACCACAAGTTTATTTTATTTATTTATTTGAGCAGTAAACATTATGCTCAAAAGGAGTAGGCTGAAGCAAAAGAGCTTATAAGCACCTACCCCAAAAGTTAATTTTATTTATAATTATAAAGACTATTATTGAAAGTTATTTATTTGTGTTCTTAAAATGGTAGTGCTGCCCTCTACTGTCCTGACTTAAATGATTGACCATTACTGGTCTCTATTTACTGTGAAAGCCAGGAGTACTGTGGCCTCATTCATATTCATGAAGTCAGGAAATAATGCATTGCAAGTTTTCTATCATTTTATGTTTTCATATTAAAATATGTATGGTTTTATTTTGTTGATAGTAGTTGTTAGATTTGTTCAGAGAGGATTTTTGATATGACTAAGCGATATGGGGAGCGCCGCATGGATCTTCAAGTAAAAACCAGTCAGGCTCATTGGAAGTGGAAAGGGGTGAATTTGCAGTTCAAACTGGTAACACGAAGGCCGGCCAGATGGAAAAAGCCGACAAACTCCAAGGCACTCTTGACGGTTGTACAGTATAAAAGCCTTTATTGAAACATGGCTATGTTTGAAAAAGTGCACCATCTGCTCAGGTGAGCCTTTGTCAAGGTGCATAGAGAGGCACTGATGTTTCATTATAGGGAGTGGCACATGCTGTTGCCTCCCACATAAAGGGCCATGTACACATTCAGAAACAAAAGACACAATCATTCACAATTAAACACCCAAAATTATCGAAATGGCAAGGGAAAAGACAAATATTAAATATTAATATATACAGTACATTGCATTATGTAGAAAAGATAGCAGGTGGAACACAGTTGTCCAAGTGGGTGGGCATACATATTAATAGCCACATACACCACCAACTGCACCACAAACACCATTTAAACTTAGCTTTTTTTCTTTTTAAATGTGTAAAGAAAAGGAGAAAAGTCAATATTTGGAATAATTATTCCAAAGACGCTGAGGGGGGGGCTGATAGACTGAAATTTAGGTTACAGAAAGAAACATTCTGGATAGTGACTCCTTGGCCAGGACTAAATGAGGATATTTAGAGAATTTCAAGAATTACATATTCTGGACATAGCCATTGGACTCTGGCTGACCACTGGCCCATCCGTCCATAGGGGTGGATCCCTCCCCAAAAGGTTCTCCTCGAGGTTTCCTAATTTTCTCCCATGTGGTTTTAAGGGTTGTTCCTCGCCGTGGAGGAGGTGCGTCCCGACCGGACCAGGCGTGAAACGCGCGTCTGGCAACGCAGGTATTTTTGGGGGACAACGCGTGTCACTTCAACGCCTGTTCACATGGACGCGCTGAAGGAGGGGTAGCAGGTAGTTGTGAGCAACAATAGCGGATATCGAGACAGTAGCGTGGCTCTATTTGCTAAATAAAGCCAGACAACGTCATCGTAGGGCTTCTTCACAGCGTGTCTGAATTCACCAGATAAACCAGAGGCTGCAGTGTTTGGTTAAACTCACCATTTGCCCCATGAGCTGCGCACGGATGAGGTGCCTTTCAGCCATACTTCCGTCTGTCCCGTGCCCAGTTTGATGACCTCTTGGCCCGCATCGGTGGTGGCATTGCCCGCCAGGACACCAACTACAGGCACTCGATCCCCGCAGAAGAGCACCTGTCCATCTGCTTTGCGGTTAGTGGCATTTTCTGATAAAATGGGCTACTACTGAAGCCAGAGCTTTGTTGCTTCTTCCTGTTCTCATGCCATTACGTCAAATGCGTCACTAGAGCAAGCCTCTCCCATTGCGTCTAAGCGAAAAAAGTTCAATACATTTTCGCCGGATGCCTGGAATGGACCCGCGAAACGCCAAAACGCGCGCGTCCATTTCGCGTGAAACCATTCACTTTGAATGGAAACCATTCGCCTCGATGCGTCCGGTCGGGACGCAGCTTAAGGATGTAGGATACTCTATGTACGGGACATTACATCTGGTTGTGACATTTGATTTGTGTGTGACTTTTTGATCATTCTTGATGTCTGATATTGATTTGATTTAGTCCATACTGACCTTTGAGATGACTCCTGTTGTGATATTGGGCGTTAAAAAATAAATGGAATGATTGATTGACATATTAAAAAATCCCCCTGAACACATTTTCAGAATATTGTTAAGTACAAGACTGGCAGGTTTTGGAATCTGTTGGTGCTACTGAAGGGAAGAACTCGATCCAAGAGTAAAGTATAAATTGAGTTGAAATTTGACTTTTAAAGTTTAGTTTATGTTGTCCGCATATTTTCTTCACTAGCTTGTCCCAGAGAGGATTTTATCATATATTACGTACAGCTTCTTGCTGTGGTCTTTACGCTCTCCACGCGGATAGCAAACATGTCAATATTTATGCATGCAGCCAGCAGATGGGGTGTCAGTCATATTCAGTTGAAAATGTCTCTAATTCATACAATCAAGATATATCTGGTCCATCATTTTGAAATCACATTCATATGAAGCAGTACAAGTTGACTTTCTCTGTAAGGACAGTGCTTTATGGCCAGCAATAGAAAAGTAACACCCCAATAAACCTAATACATTGTTTCTCTTAAACAACGCTATCCCCAGCTGTAAAGTCACATAAAGCCTCGCCATCATGAAAACATCCCTTATTTCACTATGTGAAGGTGAAAGAATTTAAAAACCTACTTCTTTCTGGCACAATTTCATGATGATTCCTGTTTGTTTACGCGGGAAGGACATCTCTGAGTGCTCCCAGCCAATAACGGCTCACAGAAGAAAGGGGTAAACAGAGAGGCGCTATATGGCAGTTGGCTATAGCTTGTTCCAACTCCAAAGTAAACCTGCGTTTGACATTTACTGACTCATGAGTGTGGGGAGCGGCAGCAACATTGTTTTGAATAGCTCCCCTGGGACTTCGGTGTATTATGCCTTTTAAATAATGCAGGAACACACCGAATACGTAAGCAGTAATATGTTCAGAGGTGGGTAGTGCTGTCAAAACGTGTTCGGTATTTGTGGAAATAGAAAGAAAAAAAGACAAAGTATAAATGTTTACCTTTCGTCTTTTTGAATTACTTTCTGTGTGTGAGGGTTTGGTGAGCTCTTTCACCTTGGCCTCCTAATACCGGATCAGGGGGATGAGGATGGCCTCCCGTGAAGTTGTTTATTCCTCCCGGTGAGCGACGTGCACAAACAGCATTTCTGAATTGGCAGTGAACGTAGAGAACCGAATGATTTGTTCACACTGGCAACAAGGTCAAAGCAAAGAGATACTGTATACTATCTCCATCTTCAGTCAAATGTCACTATGACCAAACGATTCTTAATCCAGTCTCAGTGTTAAACAGAAGACAAGTGTGGCTTTATTTCCAACGTATTGAAGTAGAAGTAAAACGTTGCTCTCAAATCATTATTTTCGTAATTACGCTGTGTGGATCTACTGAGCAAAACCTTTTGCTTTCTATTTAGGTTTTGTTACAGCTGTAGAGGGTAGGGGTAGACTACTCAGTTGTCAAAATGAGAAGGGTGTGGCTGCAGCTGATGGAGGGGCACGTGACGAGTGGAGCTCCACTGCTCCACAGGAAATGACGTCACCTCCACAGGACAACGCTAGCTTAAATCAATCCAAACTAGCCCTAAACCTAACCCTTTTTCATTGATTTGTTCACACATATCAAAAGAGTACAACATAAACAATTAACTTAAAAAGTGTGATGGAGGTTTCCCAAACCCTACATAGCTACAAAACATGACAGAATTAGCATTTCAGTGAAACAAAGACATGCTACACAAGAAACAGGCAATGAAAGGTTAGTAGGATATACCTAGAGGAAAGTTACTCTGACTCAGTCTTTTCAAAGCTTTTTGATATTGGGAGCTCTGTGTGGTGGGTTGGTAGTTTATTCCATATTTTGGGTCCTCTGTACAGAACACTTAGCTGTGATTGAGTGGTCAGTGCAAAGGGAGCCCTGATGAGATGGCTACTCCGAGTTGAATACTCATGTGACCCATTGCTAAAGAAAAAAAATGTTATTCAGATGTTGAGGCAATAGATTATTTACAGAATTGTAAACAAACTGAGCAGTTAGAAGTTGCTCGACTTGGTACACACATTTAGCAAACAAAGGCGGAGACGCATGTCTACGATCAACACAGAATATGATTCTCAAAGCGTGTTTCTGAAGATGAAAAATGGAGCATCATAGTCCCGCCCACCAGCTGGTCTGTACACGCACGCAGTAGAAGTAATATTCCCATTCAAAAATTGCATAGACTTTTCAAATGTTTAAAAGAACGATAGCAGCTAATCAGCTAGGTGGAGACTTATGGGCATAAAACACATAATGATAAATTAGAATTGTATCAAAACTTTATAAACCAAAAATGTATAAAAATATTTTGCCCTGTTTTCAAGTATTGGGTATTTTCTTGCTTGTAAAATATCCGCGCTATGGCTAGCAGTTAGCATGTAGCTGATTAACCTCCGTCGCGCTTTTTAAACTCGTATGCTGACCTCGTCTCTTGAGGTTCATTGAATTTAATGTTGCGGGAAAAAGGTGGAGGTGACGCCATTTCCAGTGGAGCTCCACTACCCATGTAACTCTCCATCAGCTGCATTCAGACCGTCTTGGATATCTCAACATTATTGACATTATTACATATAAGACTGATACTACATTTAACCTCTTAAGCCCGTGGCAGTTTTTTCTGAATTTGGTGCACATATACTCTGGAAGGCTTTAACAGCTTGTAAAATGTCTAAAATGTTCATATTGCTCTCATATGATATGAATGTCTATGGGGATACTGTAGATGTGAACATTTTCAAGAAAATCATAGTGGGCCTGAGTAATTGAGGTTGAAAGACAGAAAATATGAATTCCGCCTAAAAAAAACACACATTACAGCAGGTCAGCAGCTTGTTTTCATTGTAAAGAAGCAAATAAACATCATAAATAGTAACTACATGATAATTATTGACTTTTTACCAACTGTTTATCTGTAACAATAAATAATTGAAAAGTTATTGAGGTTTTGATTTAAAATAGTCTAGGCGGAATCCCATTGTAACAAATAGGGCACAATTTGGCACTTTTTGGCCAAAAAAATTCAA
>OMNZ01052273.1:2253-17825 GCA_900303255.1 Lesueurigobius sanzi
GCTCTTCCGATCTGCTGTGGTATCACTGTGGCTCCTCCCCCGTAGCTAGTTGGAGTTGAATTAGCGAACACGCCTCTTTCACGGCAGATTCCAAATTTTTGGTGTGGGTGGAGTAAGGCTCTGGCATACCCGTTTAGGCCCTCTTTAAAGATGAACCTACATAAACATGTAAAATACAGTATTTTGCAACAAATTACAGTTGAATGAGCATTAAATAATCATATAAAGCTAAAATTATGATCAAAACAACTTATTCTAATAGAGTCTGGAATGTTTTTTGTGCTTTTGTAGCAGATAATATATTTAAAAAAACGTTCCCCAGGAAAGGCTCATGATGTCAAGAACCATTGATATATAGTAAAGTAATAGTAGTAATATACTACAGTTGACGATCTTCTCAGCGATAACAGCCTGCACCAGAACGCACAGAAGTAGCTTCAGAAAGTGTTGATCTGTATCAGAGGGAAATGTGCTGTGAGGGACCACCCTTTTGGCTGTAAATGTAGCCAGGATCATATGCTTCATTTCAGAGAGATAAACATGTGCTGAAAACACAACTCAACAAAACCGCTCCAAACACACGCCTGTCTCATTTTTATTTCCACGCAAAATGTTTGTAGCAAAATCCCATGGTCAATATATCGTCTACAAGATAATATTGAAATTGTTGTTAGGAAGATAACTGGCCCCTCTCCTCCACCTGAAATGGAATCCGACAACGTGAACACAACCTATTTTCCTAGATGTGTATTATTTTCGTGCTAAAATTGGAAATGCCTACTTTAAAACACAATTACAACCAGGTTCTGTGTTCAGTCACACTTTCACGGCCTCCATACGGACTCTGGAGGGGCAGCGTGCAGTGATCCGGCCCAGTTCTGGTGTTTCACATCTTTGCGCAGCTCAGCACAGTTTATCAGTTTAATTGCGGGAATACGAGTGTAATTAGTCGCAGAGAATTACAGGGGGAAAGCCTGAAAGCCAAATTAGCTCCAGGCTTCTGCAGCTCCGCAAAAAACCTCAGGAATTTGAACCGGGGGAAGTAAGAGCCACTGCGGCTTTTAACAAACTCTCTCCCGCTCGGGTCTGGAGGAGAGAGAGCAACAGACACAGGCAGCATTAGGTTAATTTATTGAGTGAGGTTTGCATGAGCTGTCATCACTGCAAAAATATATATCTTTATTAGTTAAAATTTCTAGAATTAAGTATATTCAACCCTAATTTGAGTAGTTATTTCAAGTAAAATTAGGTTTATTATATAATTTTAATGTGCAATAAAATAGTATTAGTTGCAAAAATAGTCCATTGCCAGAACAAGTTTACTTATCTGCTCAAATCAAGGTCAAATATACTTATTTCAAGAACATTTCACCAATTCTTAGACCAGGTTTTCCAGTGTAGTTTGACATTACTTTGGGAATACTGTTTCGTTAATTCAGTTTACTGTTTACAGGTATACTGCACGTAACATTTTGGATTATTCTGTTGCCAGTGAAACAAAACATGCTCCTAATGACCAGCTAGACTTAGAACATGTTATTTGCAGTGGGTAATGGGTTTGGATGATTAAATCTCATATTTGTCAGCATTTAGTCAACATCTCCGTGGAGACGAGCTGGAGACGTCCCCGCTCCCACGAAAGTTACAAGTCAGGTCACAGCAAAGGCACATGTTTGTTTGTTCATTTTTTTCAATGATAAATATATACAATAGAAGAGTAACTTGCTTCTGGGCATTCTGGCATTATTATTGCACATTTTATAATATAAACATAAGCAATCCCCCTCTGAACAAATCTTTGTGACTAAAGCCACATGTCAGCAGGGACGAAACGGGCGGAAGGGTCCAAGCCGTTCCCAACTCAGACCACTTCAGGACTAGGGTCTGGAGCACTTCGCCGATGGGACCAGTTTGGGAGGGGTGAGGGGGAAGTTCACACAGACATGTAGGATTTAGATGAGGAAAAATGCATTTGACCAAATACTACAAGACTAAAAGTAGAAACAATTATAATATATCATATTTAACCAAGCGCTGACCTGTTTTAGCGTTAGTGCTGTGTTCTGTGAGAATGGCAACTTCGATTTGAGCTAACAAAGCTAACTTGTTAGCAAGGTAGGAGACACTTCAATAATTACAGCAAAATGAGTTGTTAAAACTTAGTACAGTGGCAGAGAGGTGTAATTAAAAGTAAAAAAGTTGTAAAATAGCTAAAAGTATTTCTTGCTCTGCTTTACCGGCATGAAACGTAGCTCCACTGCGCCCTCTGGTGGCCACGCCGGATAGGGACTGGTTTGGTAGCGTTTGTCTTAAATATTATTAAAACACAAACTTGTGGGGATTGACTCCCCCTCAAGTGAACCGCCCTCACATGACCTGAACCGGTCCACTCCAGTCAAAATGAGGCTTAATATATCAACAAAATTGGCACGTTCAGCGGTTAGCACTCGTGCTTCACAGCTAGAAGGTCCCAGGTTTGATTCCCGTGTTCGATGGGGTCTAGGTTTTCTCCGGTTGCTCCGGTTTCCCCTACCACTAAAAGCATGTACAATAGATTAGGATGAATTGAGAGTGTGTTTGTGAGGGCGAGTGGGACAACGGATGGACATTAACCCATGGTGATAATCCAGAGTGGCGTGTTTACATGCATGTGCCTCATATGTGTGTTCATTACATGCACTGTCCCAACTAAATAAACAAATAAATAAAACCCTACATTTAAACCTGGCTATATCCATTATTTAGATGTTGTCACTGAAAGACAAATTTGGCAATTTTTACACATAAAATAACAGAAAAAAATCAGAAATCCATATCAAAAGTTTAAAATTGATATCACTCAATTTTTTTTTTTTCATCTGCAGTGTCTCACCTGAAGAAAGAAAGCAATTGATATTAAATTATGTTTAGACTGATGCAGTGAACGTCTCTCAACATACAGGTACATGTATTTGTATATGTAAAATCATCCTTTCACCATATTTGGCCATATTGGTTCTGACTTGATACATTTAGAAGAAAATCCGGTTAGATCCAGTATTAGTATAATACAGTTCATGACGATGTCTGTTTTCACTTGTAAGTACAGTATGGTCGATCTCCAATAACCCTGTGTCTGTAAAGAGCTGGGTGTATCTGAGTTAAGCTTCAAGCACAAATGTGCAGCCAAGCAAAGCACATCAGCACTGTATGAAAATCCATCTGAGGCTCTCGCTGCCAACGCTGCCTAAAAGACTGCGAACAAATGTGTGTATTTGAACTAACATGAGGTTAATATTATGGATGTAGTGAAGGGGAATTCTTTAGATGTTGCGATTCAAAGCCAAGTTAAGAGCAAAGGATGACTCCCTCAGCTTTTAAAGTTCATACTGAAAACTACTGGAAAAAAGTCTTAGGTTTATAAGGTTATAAAGAAAGAAAGATGAGTCAAAAAGTACCTGAAAACGAAAACCATTAAATACAATTGACCTCTGCAAAGACAGTTTTTCTTGCAATAGTCAGAATTTAGCACAGCAACTTTTGTAATGGTGAAAAATCAGCTTAAACTATTGGATCTTTCAGTATTTAGCATGTGTAATCTTGTTGGTGTGAGGTCCATTTGCGTCCAGGAGTTTTCCATTGTAGTAGAGGGTTGTGCTTGAGTTGAAAACAATTTGTTTGTCTGAGAGTGAGAGAAAGAAGCTCAAGATGAACAGGAACATGTGGGTAGAAGATCTAACGTCTCCCCTTAGAGCAGAGGAGGGCAAATGCGGCCCATCTGGACCTTCAATCCGGCCTGCAAAGCATGGCCAAGCCTGAAGTGCATTGGTTAAGAAGCGTGAATGTACAGACATAAAGACGGATAATTCAAACCAGCTGCTATTGTGTTGCTTTTGAAAATGTATTTAGATGATCTATTTGAGAGTTGTGCTTGTTTTAAATGACCACAGCCCTATATGTAGCACGATGGTCAGGGCCACCCATCCATCCATCCATCCATTTTCTTCCGCTTCATCCGGAGCCGGGTCGCGGAGGCAGCAGTCTGAGCAGAGATGCCACCCTTCAAGTTTAAAAACCCAGTGTGGCCCTTGCATCAAAAAGTTTGCCCATACCTGCCTTAGAGCAAGGGTTTCCTAAGGCTGAAGTTGGCATGTTTGTTGATTGAAAATAAACTATTTTAGTGAAAGTAAGTCAATTATTTATTTATTTATTTGTTTGTTTGAACAGCATAGCAGTGCAAACATAGTTCACAGAAAAAAAGGCTATATTTTTGCGCTCAAAAGGAGCAGGTAGAAGTTTGCAGGACTTATGGAAGCCTACCCCTTTTCTATCAGTAAACATTTCATAATCATTACATTTGAAAATCGCATGCATGAGCATTTTACAAGTATTGTATTGATCGTTTAGGGTCATACAAACAAACAAAAAATTGAAAAGAAAGTATATGATATGCTGTTTACTGTTCAACGTATCTATTATCTATTATTAGCAAATCTTGAGGTTATCGTTATCGTGAACCATGTATCGCGTATCGTATCGAATCGTTCCTACCCCAGTGTACAATATCTTCAGTCTGCAAATCTTTCAAAACTCTGTACAATACTGTAGGGCTGGGTTTAAGAAATTGTTTCATCGTTTTGAATAGATTTTCCTTTGAATAGCACGATATCGATAAAAAACCACTGACAATTTAGCAAATATCTCCGCAACGAAATGTCATAGAGACTTACGGGTTTTTGCATTCAGGAGAGGAGGGTCCCAGTCATGGGATGGTGGTGTAAAGTCGCGTTGAAAATGTGTGTCCAAAAGGCTAATCGCCCAGGGATTCAAAATGATACGAGGTAAAGCTGTTTTGTTTTTTTGCCTCTGTTTGGATAGAACCTGGAGGGCAAAAGTATGGAGTTACATTTGTGCTAAAATGAGCAAATCTATGGGGTAACATTTGGTTCTTTCTTCTAAAACAGGGGTGGGGAACCTCAGGCCTCAGGGCCGTATGTGGCCCTCGAGACCATTTGACCAGGCCCCCCAAGGCATTTTCCATATTTAGTATACTGTAATTTCCAGCCAATAAGCCGCTACTTTTTTCACTGCGGCCTATACAAAGATGCAGCTTATCTAAAGATTTTTACGGGCTAACGGCCACTAGGGGCACTCCAGCAGAATAAGCATGTGTCACTGTTTACCCTCTGGGACGAAATGCCTGGCTATTCCATGTGTGGAATGCCTGGATTTTATTTAGCCTACCCAAACCAGTCTGTATTGTAAGGCCCTTGGAGTACTTTATAAAAATTGATTTGGCCCTTAATGTGAAAAACGTTCCCCACTGCTGTTCTAAAAGATGCAAAAATAAGGATATCCTTAACTGAATCGAAAATCAAAGTGAATTGTGAATCGTGAATCGAATCAGGCCCTTGTGAATCGAATCAGATCTTTTTAGGAAATTCAAATTTTTACCCAGCCAGCCCTATACCATTTAAATTGTTTACTAAATCCACACCAGACCAATTTCTGACCTGTTTTGAAGTGTTTTAACCCTCCATTCTCCTCCTTCAACAAAACAAATCCAACATTTACAAGTCGTTGGGGCATCTGTCACATCATCATTACTTTATTTCCACCGCACAGCAACCTCATGTTACTACAAACATGCTGCAATTAACATTTCTTATCCGAGCACATGGATTCCTGCACTATCTTTTGGCTTCGGCGCACCACTGGCATCTGGAGTGCCCTCGCGTCTTCAATTAGGGTTTCAAACATTTTTCATCGCGCAAAAACTGCGGGGAGTTTTCTCAATATGCAAATGTTTATTTTCCCTCTTCGAGCTCGTGAGAGTTGATTGATCAGAGCCACATGTTGCATTTAAAAAAGCAGATGATGTGCCAAATGTTTATCATAGGCCTGTAATCTTGAGTGTGGGAAATGCTGTGCGGACGAGGAGGGATGTTTCTGGGAAAATTGTTTGATCAATTTGTCTTGCAATGGAGCTGCGCGATTTTTTTTTGGTTTTTGAGTTGCGTTCACATGACGTCACAACATTTTAAAGAGCATATAGTTTGAAATGGAGGTGGAGGGCAGCTGATTTGTATCATTGTGACTATGGTAAGACGATTTCTAGTGTTAGTTTATTGCTCAAATGACTTTATTTTGGAATCTTGACCCCACAGTTGAGAACAGTGAATATGATGCATCCAAGTACCAATGTAATACAAAAAATATTAAGGGGAGACGTTATTGGCAAAAGCCGATTTTCAGATTTTGGGCCAGTTTGTGCACTACTACAGAAAAAAACATATTTAAACCTGCCTTTATCCATTATTTACATTTCATTTCCAACAGTACAGGTAAGTTTTGCCACTGCTAAGAAAATATTTGGCAAAGGTAATCAATTTCTTTAGTGGGTTTAAGTTTCTGAAAAGAACGAACGTAAACAAGGACGTCTTTCGCCAAACGACGCCGAATACAAAAGGTGCTGGGAACAGACATTATGAGCTCACGAAGACTTTAGAAAGATATTATCACGGCGCATTTAATCTCTCCTAATGAGCTATTGAGGTCTAATCATGCGGCAGATGTGCGTAATGCTTTATATTCAAACTGGCAAACGCTGCTCTGTACAAAACAATGCCATATGTGTGCGCGCCACTCCGGAGCGTTCCCCCACTCTCCCGTCTCCAAATAAAAACCAATCGCGGTCTACATTAGCAATTACAGGCGGAACAGAGCGCATGTGTGGGAGCCGTGCGCTTCTTATGCGGGGTAATCAAAGAGGGGAGCAGAGGGAGCAGGCCTTGGCAAACAAACAATAGGCAACGAAAAGCCAGAGTTTACTGCGTTGTTCCATCAGAAAGTCGTAAAAAAAGGTTTGAGCGACGTCGAGGTTTTCGAACCGAGATGCAAAACCGCGCTATGCTCCAACCTCAAAAGTAAATAAGCGCAAGCATTTGGTGTAGTAGGAACCAGGAAATGCGGTGCAGTCGGCACATATGGCTCATAACTGCTGAACTATTGGGCTAATTAGACTAAACCTTTAGATATACCTGAAAACTCTTAATCGAAGATAATCGAAGTTAACAAGTTAAAAACAAGATAAAACACAGAACAAAATGTGTCTAAGCAATGAGACTAAAGTAAAAGGTGCAAGTACGGAGAAGGATCTTGTAGCCTACTGGATGCGATATTAAACGGGAAGCCAATGTAGATGGTCCAGGAGCTTCTGAGGGATCCCCGGACAGGACTCCATTGCAATAGTCCAGGCAGGAGGTGATAAATGAGTGAATGAGGGTCCGGGAAACGGAGTCAGAGAGCGAACGATGCAGACGGGAGATGTTTCGGAGGTGATAGAAGACTGATCTTGTTACTGATTTGATGTGTGGTTCGAAAGAGTGCGCCGAATCACAAATGACACCTCTGGTTGCGGACCGATGGGGAAGGGCAGATGGTATTGCCATTGACGGTCAGCACCAGATCTCCAACCTTCCGGAGCCGTGGTCTGGAGGCCACCTAGAGTTGTGCAGTGGTTAATTCGTGGAAGTTTGAGTAGTCCAGTGTTTACTGGTGTTTTCTACTGCTGAAGAGGTTTTGGTTTATATTTCCTGGATGTTGTTGCATAATTGAACATGAGGTATTGTGCATCTTTATTGCCCATAAACGATCCCCTGGATGTGCTCCGATCAGCTCAAACTGTGCTCATTATGACGCCATTCATTTGTTATCATTTGCTAAGCTAAAAATGACAGCTTGTATTGTCATTTTTACGACAAATCCAACTGGTGGCTGCAGAGGGCACTAAAACAAAAAGAGATGGAATTTGTTGCAATGGAGACTTTTTAATTATTGTACAAATTGCAATATTGCGATTTGAGATATAACAAAATTCAAAGGCAGTCGTCCTTTTGGAACAAAGAAAGACTTGCCCGACGTTGACTGACACCAGTCCCATCAGAAAGCGTGTTTTACAAGTGCGGCCTGTTTTGTGGCTCTTTAAACGCAGACGAGAGCCAGTGTCCAGCAGCAACACAGCTCTCCACCTCTGAAGTCTTTCCAGGAGTCAGTGTGTGACGGAGGGACCAGGAAACAGGGACTGGCAGGCCTGAAGCTGAGCCCAATTAGCCCCAGGAAAGAGCTCCTCTGCTGGGCCACGGCGGTGAGGGAGGTCTGACAGAGCGGAGTATGGGCCAAACGTCACACAGCTGTTGACTACATGATCTTCATGCTCCTGTCACAGCCATTTGTCCCTGTTTATATAAAGAGTACCAACATGTTTTTGAGCTGTTTAGCAGGTTTTCCACACGGTATTAAAAAGTGATATCGATTTGAAACTTTTTCTGTACATTATTGAGATAAATTTGAGAAGAAAATGTATAGTTTTCCATAATTTTATGTTTTCATATACAAATAAGGCATTTTGTGTGTAAAAATGACTCAAATTGCCTATATTTTCAGCAACAAAATCAAAATAATGGATCAAGCCAGGTTTAAATGTATGGTTTTATTTTGTTGATCGATTCCGGTCAAATTTAAGCCAAAACTTTCATACAAAGGTTATTATGAATATATATTAGACGGAAAGATTTGTTCAGAGGGGATTTTGGATATATTGTTTAGGTTTTGATTGGTATGTATTGGTGAATAAATGTTCAACTTCAGATTTCGCCTTGTTTTTGGGGGTTAAAAACTCAATAAATCAGGCTAGGCAGGTCAATGCTGTCAAGTACAAGACTGGAAGGTTTGATGGCTGTAGGTGCTGCTAATGTGGAGATGTTGTTGCAAGAGTGAAAGCAAAATGCATTTAGACAAAATGGCCTTTGAAGTTATAATTTTCCGTGTAAATCTATGGAGAAATGTTGAAACAGTGCAGGCCTTTCTGCGTGGAGTTGGCATGTTTCTCCCCTCGTCTTGGATGGGTTTCCTCTGGGTGCTCCGGTTTCCCCCATCAATCCAAAACATGCACATTAGGTAAAATAGGTGATTCTGAGCATTAGCCTGGCTCCATATTTGGAGATGGGTCACACTGCTCCCAACGGCATCGAAGGACAGGTCAAAGGCAGAGGACAAATTTACCAACAGGGACAATCAACCTTAACCTTAAAACAATGTATTTAAGCCTCAATAATGGCTGATATGTCGGCTTATGAAGGAGGCCAGAGAAAGCGCCATCCGTACTACGAAAACAAAAGCATTATGTTCCTATGACACAGTGTGTGAATGCGTTTGGATGGCGTCCAGGTGCGTCAGGTTTTGGGGGTAAATACCAACAGCTGCTGTCACTCAAACAACAGACATTTAACACCTCGTTCGGCTCAGCCCTGCAGTCAATCAGTCACTCAGTCAGACGCAACACCAAACAGCAGCACACTGCACCGGTGAGTCAGGGACTATCAAGGTATGTCGGAGTAAAGCTGGATCATTTTACATCTCACATCTAAAACGACAATGCGAGCTGTTAAGGAGAGACGCTGCAGGTGAATAGTCTAAATTGCATTATTTTTTAGCGACAATATCTCAATAATGGATAGAGCCAGGTTTAAATTCATTTTGTTGATATATGGAGCATCACAGTCCCGCCCCTCGCCAATCTGTTAAAGTCCCATTCAAAAATTGCATTGACTTTTCGGAAAAAAAATTGAATGATCGCAGCTAATCAGCTACGTGGAGACTTATGGGCATAAAACACACAATAATAAATTGAAGTTGCATCCAAAATGTTGTAAACCAAAAAGTTATAATAGCATTTCGCTGTGTTTTCCAGTATTTGGTATTGTCTTGCTTGCAAAATATCCACGCTATGGCTAGCAGTTAGCACGTAGCCCATTAGCCTCCATCGTGCTTTTTAATTCTTACAATTTGAATTTTTCGAAAAGTCTAGGGAGGTTTTGAATGGGATTTTTGCTTCTTGGCACCAGAAAGAGCCCAGATAAGGGCGGGACTCTGGGGCTCCATTAGTTACAAAGATTTGTTCAGATGGGAATTTGAATGTCTTCCTAAACTAGCTATTAGTGAATAAATCAGTGAATAATCCAATTTTGCCTTGTTTTTTAGGGTTCCAAACTATATAAATCTGGTTTGGGATAAAAGTGTTGAAAAATCCCTCTGAATTAACCTTCAGAATATTGCAATACTGGAAAGCGTGGAGTCTGTAGGAGCTACTGAAGTGAAGAGATGTTGTTGCCACAATGTGAGAAAAATGCATTTTGAGAAAATCGTCATTGAAGTTACAATTTTCCATATAAAAACTTGAATCAACCCAATAATTACACTCCTTATTGTAAGGATTAGGTCAATTATTTGTTTCCAGATGAAAGTTTACATGTGAAGAGAGAAAGTTGGCCTGAAATCTGAAAATAGTTTTGCAGTGTCAGAGGAAGTGGAGAGTGGGTACTTGAACTCGAAGCACTATTTATTTTCTTTTTGATTTGGAAACTGTATCTAAGCACTGAGCTGATTCAATAGTGATAACAACATGTGCAGTGAAAAATTCTGGATCATGGAAACGTATTAGAAGCAGAGGTATTACAGTAGAAATGAGTAGTTGAAGTATTTATAGTCGGATTCAAGCTATTCACCCATGTAAAGTACTAATATTGATTACTTGAAGTTGGTAGTATTGTTCCGACACGTTTCTTTATCAAGAGCAAGAATGCATTACTATCTACTGTAGTGATTCCCAAAGTGGGGGTTGGGACCCTACATGCGGTTTGGAGTAGGGCTGCGCAATATATCGCAATATTAGGTGAAGCAATACCCGTATCGCAAGAGACCACAACATATTGCAAATTCACTGAAGTCTTCCATCTGATCGCGATATTGCATGTCCGTATCGCGTATTGCAAGTTTTTTTAATTTATGTGACTGACAGAAATACTGTCAGTGAACGGACTGTCGCTGTCAGTACAAAGACAGAATGGAGGATATTTCCTTCTCCGTGTGTCACCTGTGCCTCGCGGTGAAGCAATATCACAGCTCCACAGTCAGAACAGCGCTGGATTGGGTTGATAAAGCCATTATAAGGTCAGTAGATTATGCAGCTGGTGCTGTGATGTCATCGTTTTAGGAAAAGCTGCAGTAACAACGGCGCGAAAACGGCGTTTCGAAATCTTTCCACTCTGGGACCTAGTTTCAAAGTTTATTGTTTTCAAACCCCCAAAACGCCGGCTTCATGTGGATGATACGTGGGTTTCATAGAATACATTTGCGTCTAGGCCTGAGTTTGACTTCGTGTGGATGGGGTCTCAGATTTACCTCTTCCAAAGGGCCTACCTTCAAATGGCCACAACTTCTCCAAATATGATCAGATTTCCATGTCATTGATGGAAAGCTTGGAGACTACACTTTCAGAATCTGTGAATAACTCAGAATGCCCCAGAAGTGACTATGTGTCACTGGTCACATTTAGGAACAGTCCTGCCCAAAGTCAAGCAACATAAAAGTAACGAGTAACGTAAAAAGTTACTTTCTTTAGAGAGTAACTCATTAAAGCAACAGGTTACTTTTCAAAAGAAGTAAAGAGAAAAGTTACTTTTTAAAAGTAACTTCCCCAACACTGATCGTGCACCACTAGTTTCGAGGCACTGAGGTCCCAAGATGATTTCGAGACACTGAAAAGATTGGTGTGCAATAAAATTCTTAATAGAAGACAGAATATTTGTAAAGAAAACATTTTTTTAAAGGGGACAGTGGTTGAGCAGGTTGTTTCCTGATCAGAAGGTTGGGGGGTTTGAATCCCGGTCGCTTTGTCCTTGGGCAAGACACTTCATCCATCTTGCCTGTGAATGTAGTGTGAGAGTTTGGGCTTGGTGGTGGTGGTGGTCGGACTGACCGATGGTGAGCCTCACTTCTGTCAGTCGACCCCAGGGCATGGAGATGTTGGTGCCACAATTTGAGGAAAATGTACTTTTCGAAAGTCGTCATTGATGTTACAACTTCTCATTTAGTTCTTTGGAGAAATGTTGAATCAGTGCAATAATTACACTCCTTGTACAGGTCATTTATTATTTGTTTTCAGGAGAGCACAGTGGCCCAAAATCTGACCTTAACCACCTTAACCAGGGCTTAAACCAGGAGTGACAACCTAAGTCAAGTCTAAATCAGGATCATCTATGAAAAGCACACACTACACGAACCCGGTCAAAACCAGGTCTTAACCAGGACTAAAATGTGTTGGAAGAGCTCATGGTGCGGTGTGTGAGCTGCTCCCTATCTCTCCTCCCTCTGACAGGAGCAGACAGTCGGAGTGAGCCTGACCTGCTGCTTATGAAAACACTGACACTCCACATGCACATCGTAATGCATCACTTTAATATGACATGAGAACATTCCCCTTTCTGCAGGAAATGATGGCCTCCGCATGCTATCACCGGCCACAGACCAGTAACAATGGCACCAGTGTATTCTGCGCACTCGAGCAGCAATAAACGTGCGCTTTGGAGGCGTGCGCTTCATAATATACAACACAACAGGGACGAGAGCGCCGCGCAATTTAGGCTAGACTCAGACTGCGCGCCACAGTGACCCAAATATTACTTTTCTACCCCGACGCAACCTGGATTTGAACTTTTTATGATGATGTGAACAGCATAGATCTTTATTTTTAATGTTACCCAGGCCACTTTTTAAATTTCATATCAATAAAGTAAAACCTTATATGAATTCGCATTTCGCAGTGCAACTTCTGTCTGAACGGCCTGGCTGCTTTCATTCGACCGACACGTCATTGATCCACTACAAATGTCTTTCCTTCTACGGTGAAGTAAACTGAAGCAGGAAGGAAACAAAGCATTCTCCTTGTCATTCAAAACTACGAATCTGTGTCAGTGAAACGGCTCAGCTCACAATCGTATCTCCGGACAGCGCATCTGGAGTCCACAGAAGGCCAGAAAATAGCCCTCTTTCATATTGGAACATACATCTGTCTTTGGCGCCGGTAGGTCAAATCAGTTAAAACTCAGATTTAACCAGAGATGTCAACGATCTTACCAAGGATGCACCGATGGGGGGATCTCAGAGGGGCTTTTGCAGTGGCAGCACCAACACTGTGGAATGAGCTGCCTCTGCACATTAGACAGGACTCTTCTGTTGTTGCTGTTTTTAAATCTCTCCTTAAAGCGCACTTTCAGTCATTGTTCAGGTATTGGCATTTAAAAAGAATCAGATTTATCAGATTTGTATTGGATTTAAATGTGTTTTTTATTGTTTCATACTTCTTTATTTTTGTTAATCTTCTGTAGGATTTGTCTGTCATCCTTTGAGAGTTTTACACACGTTTTAACACAATGTAGTTTCCGTGATTCAGCTCGGAAAAATAAAGCACCTTTCTACAAATAGCAGTGTTATTCATCATAAATGACTTAATTGCGAAGAGATAAAAAATGAATAAGAAGAAATTGCATCTTATTTTATGTGCAATAAGACATATTTTCCTGTCCCAAGCGCAAAAATACATGCACAAATCAGGCTAAAATACTATTTCAAGAAAATCTTACTAATTTTTAGATTAGTTTATCCAGTGTGGAGTGTTTTGCCTGGCCATTTTAAAGAAATTGACAGCATTTTCTTACTTACTTAGTACTTTAACAGTAATATTTCCCAAAATCATCTTAGGAGCCACAGGTTCTATGCTCGAGGACCGGATTTGGCCCCCGGGCCTGACGTTGCCCACCCGTGCTGTAGATACTCAAACCCCAAACATCAGGATCAGTATTGGAAGCAAAAAAGCTGGATTGGTGCATCTCTAGTATTTATCCCCAAAATCCTTTTTGAGCAATAAAGTTGTTGTAGCTTACTTTCTTTTAGCAGAGATAAGGTTGCCACCATAGATCTACATTTTACATTGAGAGGATCTGTGAGAGCTAGAAACGAGTTTTAGCACCCACTAGCTCCGACTTTCACGGCTTGAAAACACGGTCCATGTGTTTTGTCTCTGTGACTAAGCTTAGGCAAAGTGAAAGAGATTGTTTTTTTTTTTTATTTTACAATTCTCCGTGTCATACAAGATTTTCCTGGTGGATGTTTGTGTGCGTGAAGAACGAGCAGCAAACACCCTTCCACATGTGGAAGCCATTTGAACACCTTATAGCACATTCTTCCCGAACGCTGCGGTGTTAACAGACAATTGAAAACGATTACTTCTAGGAATCCGCAAATCGAGAAAAGCCCGCGGAGCACAGACGGCCGCGAAACAAGCCGCTCTTTGTGATAAAGTTGGTCTAAAGCTTATGGCTGCAGCTTATGGGAGTCCCTCGGCGATGATTTTCTCATGTGATACACTGCGTCTGTCTAGAACTATCCCCAAGACGCAATACAGTATAGTGCAATACTTCACCAATATACAGCATTTCATAGGGGAGGTCCAAGTAACTCCTGGAAATCAGATCATGGACTGAGAAGGATAATATGAATAATGGAAAAGCTAATATGGGGCTCCCTACATATTCTGCATTTACTCAAATGGAGCAAGGTAGCAGGGAGGTCACTGATACTTTGGAGTGTGATATTTGTAATATTTCTGCTGATTATCATAATAAATAGGAGCTAAATAGTTTGTGTTCACGTTATATAATTGTATTTCAGTTGGAGCAGGTGGGAGAGAAACAGTTTGAATTAAATTGACAAATGTTTTCCCTGATGATTATTTGATAGTGATTGAATTCACAAACGATCCAACATGAAAAAGACTTTTACACATACTTCTGAAGAAAATTTAAACAATAAATGCTTGATTTTCAACATTTTACTAAGCAAAGAAAGAATTCATTAGAAATATTAATATCTATTGGGACTGATCGAGGGGGAAAAAAAGTATAATTTTGGTAATAATTAATTAAAATCACAATTATTTGTTGGATTTTTTAGTTTATTTATTTTTGCAATGCAAATGGAAATTGGACCTGTTTGGATTATAAAAGTGTGAATTGTATCTAGTATGTTCACTTTATTTATTTATTTGGTTGGAACAGTGCATGTACATGAGAATGCATGTAAACACACCACTCCAGATTGTAGCCATGGGCTAATATCCAACACACTCTCATTGACCCTGACCTATTGTACATGTTTTTAGTGGTAGGGAAAACCGAAGCACCCGGAGGAAATACAGACACAAGGAGAACATGCAAACTCCACACAGAAAGGCCCTGTCCGGCCCGGGGATCGAACCCAGGACCTCCGAGCTAACCACTGCTCTACCGTGCTGCCCTTGGGAAGGTTCACTGTGCCCTGACACCTGCCTGTTGCTCTCACCTGCACCATGTCCTGCACACTCCTGCATGTGGTGGGAAGATGACATCATCATTAGGGATTGGTATCGTTAAGGATTTATCGATACTTTAACAGTACTCTCATCAGCACTTTAAATGCAATATACAGTATACATTTTGATAGCTCAATATTTAGACTTGATTTATTTCCAAATTAAGTTTTAGCAAACATTATAAGGATTGTAAAATACAATGTAAATGAAAATGTTAAATAAAAAAAAAAAAATAGGTCTATTGAAAATGTAGTTTCTTCTGTACCCATCACTAATCATCATGGTGCACTGTTTGATGTCATGTGGCTAAAGCACGTGAATAGAAACTGTAATCCCAGCAGTGTTT
>OMNZ01052274.1:0-20116 GCA_900303255.1 Lesueurigobius sanzi
AAATCTTTGAGCACCCAGGCGACTTTGTCCTGAAAGTAGCATAGGCGCCGAAATAATTCAGTAAATTTAGCCTGTATCAGTCTTTTTTTATCGTTTGCGCACACTCGCGGGGGCGGGGTCGCAAGTATTAGATAAATTCCCGCACAGCCGCTGTCTGAATACACATCCTTGCTTAGCTCAGCGGGCTAGACCAACATACCTGTAAGCATGAGGTGACGGGTTCGGTCCGCAGCATAGCCAATTTTTTTTCCAGAGTCTGACTGGGCACCCACGGGAGAAAACATAAATCGGCGCTTATGCTCCTATAGACCGAGTTACACATTACACAAAAGTAGCTCACTGTGTAAAAAGGTTGGTGACCCCTGGTGTAGGAAAACCAGCAGCGACAGTTTGACATAAATCAGCAGTATGACGCTTCTTTCCATCTAAAAGGTCTTTCATTGATATAAAACACCCAGTCTCCTCTCTACTCCAGATACAGTATAGGACGCTTCGTTCTCGGCTCCACCACAAGGCTCCGCCATGTTTGTTTACGATGAACAGCACATGCGCAATAAAATGGAAGTTCACATCCCAGCCAGTATCCCGCTTTCTCATAACCGGGATACTGCTATTCTCGGGTTATTATTATCGGGAAACTGGAATATTAAAAGTTCTCTGTGAAGACCGGAAAACTCTAGTGCATGTAAACCCACTCAATCATATACTGTATATCTAATCTATCAGCAGAGTTTCTATACCAATAAGTCTACAATAATACGTTATATCTTCAATGTGTTATTTCAAGTGTTTTGAAAAAAAAAAATACTGAAATAACAAGCCTATTAGACTTATGTATAGAGGCTATGCACTTATATAATTTGTGTTATTCCCTTCAAATCAAATACTTACAAAACACTTTCAACATGCTGTGACATCACCTGAATACCCTTTATACAGACCCTAGAAAGCAACTGCACACACTTTACCTTGTGCTTATTCGTTCTCCTGATTATCTGTGGTACATGAATGCATTGGCAGTAACAGACTTCAACAGAATACAGAAAACTATGAATCATTTCTGCACCCGCTGTATGCACAAAGAAACTCAAAGGATTGGACCTAATTTTGGGGGGAAAAACAACATCTTGTATCGTACCCGATGCATTTTCTTCTATCTTAGTCCAGAGCTACTCCCTTAAATTGACCCACTTTCAGACAATGTGTTTTTCATGATTCGGTCACGAGTGGAAGGCCTAATGATGCATCGCACCTAGTTTAAAGATTAGGAGCATATGGGGGTTTTCAAAGCATCGTGTCCCTGGCCTCGCAGGAACCATCATCAAAGGGCTCTGTAAGTAATAGTAGTGGGGCAGATGGGCAACAGTGTTGTGCTGGCGCTAATAATCTGAAAATGTTGAAGGATTAGAGGCATCATATGGTGCTGCTCTGGCAACGCAACTGCGGCCATATTGTGCTGAACGTTCTCCCTTTGTTACTTATTCAACATTAAATCATTTACTCATAGCAATTGGCAACACTTTGGAATATCTATAACGCATATCTCATCAAAAATATTGGGATCACCACTAGGGATGCACCGATACTGGTATTGATTCCAAATATCTAATACTGCACCAATACTTTCACCAACTTAATCTAAGTGAATGACTTTTCCCCAAAATGTATCGTGTTTCCATTACAATATGAAAAAGTTGTTACAGGACAAAAGTAATTACTATAACTAGCAAATTACTATAACTATTAATTTTTTTAAAGTGATGTCCCTAACTCTGCTCTTTAACTATACTTTATTGTGTCTCTCCCTTGTTCATTTCTATTACAGTCTTCAGAGCAGTTTAACTCTAAAATTATCGCTTCATTATTATTTAGTGAAACAAGCTCATTCCTGTCAATTTGGTTTACGTCAGAGCAAGAATAAACAAACTCGGCTGCTGTAGTACATTTTTCTAACCACCAGGTGCCACTGTTTAGTTGGCTGTAAATCATGATGCATTTTCAAAATTGGGTCAATTTCCGTCTCCGTTTTGATCACAGACTTTATCCCTCACTTCCCTCGTGTCCTACAGTCCTACATCACGCTGTGGTTCGAAATGAAAAGGCACAATTAGGGGGGGAGGTCCCTGCTAACAGTGACTGCTATGGCTCACAACACGAGGTAACAACCATCTGACGTCAGTAACCAGAATGCATTGCGACATTTACAACAATGGCGACCTACGCATAAAAATAGTTTCTAATAATATATAAAACTAGGAAATATTTTGGGAATTCTTCTCTTATAGATAATGTGACAGCAAGATGAATATTATGAGTCAAACATGCCATTTCAGTCAGGGTTCCTTTTAAGTTCAACTACGGCAGATAATTACTGTGATAATATTGTGAATCGCATAAATTTTGTCCAAAGGAAATTGTGAGACAAAATTTCCATATCATCCCATGCTTGGACAATACTGAATTGCATAAAAAATATATTAAAATCGCAAATTGAATCGCAATTAGGTTTTTTTTTCTGTCAAAATCGTGCAGCCCAAGCTATGACGTCACATCTAAAGTAGTGAAATAGGTTCATATTGGCCACTATAGGTCTCTGTGTTTGTATTTTAGGTTTGAAATACTGCTACAGAATAACTGATATAGCCTACCAAACACATTTGCAATGCATAATGATCAGGACACTTTCTGTTGGAATTTGTTTACATTAATGTCATAAAAAACACTTACATTTTCACTCAATGTAAACCACAACAGCAAATGTCTCTAAAAATATACTTTTGTGAAATTCTCATGGTATTGGGTATCAGTATACTCAAGCCCAGTATCAGTATTGGAAGAAAAAAAGCTGGATCGGTGCATCTCTAGTCACCACAAGAGTTCGTTCAACAAGAATATGCATATAAGATTTTCCTTTTGTGAGTGTAATTATGAGGACTTCACAATCACAATGCTGGTCCTCATATTGGCCCACATTGGACCCATAGATTAAAAGTATTAGCTCTTGTGCTAACACTGATGCTAAATTCTGGCCTGTTGACTAATTTGCATTGTCCTGATTCAAATAAATAACTTCAAAGATTGACAACTGATACATAGAAATGTTGGATGGATGAACTGGCACTGCACTGGTGACAAAAATGTATTGGAAAGTATTGCCATAGATTCACATTTTGATCATCTCAGTTCTTGACACAGTCCATTCATGATTTCATCTAAAGAACACATTGACCATGACTTTCACGAAATCCTTTATCTTCCTCAAAGTTAGAAAAGACATCATGATAGCACTTAATGACCTTGTAGTACACACAAATCTCTTTACCAACGATGAGTGTAGCAAACCCACTAACGTATAGTCCGTCTATATCAGGTTACAAGATATACTCCAATAGGACCTAAGTAGCAGCCTTTATGAACTGTAAATATCGATCTCATCCTCTGGTCTCGATGTTGTGCAATGGTCCTCTATCGTGGGAACCTCACTGTGAAACCAACCAAATGTTACTGTGGACAAAGCTGATTTCGTCCGTTGAAGAAGAGCTGATGAAACCCCGGCAAGATTGAAGAGCGGGAAATCCCTTCGCGTCCCAAACACGTGGATAAACCGACTAGTTTTCAAAAGGAGGGGATTGCCTGGAAGTGTAAAGTGAAAATGTACAAAGTTAAGCTAAAAGGGCTTGTGAACTGACTCCTTTGCTGCTAATGAGGAGAGGAAAAACTGGCATCGTCGCGATAAGGAACGCTTTTATCATCTGTCTCTCTGCTCCCCTTCACGCTGCTTGAGACTATTTTTAGAGGCGATATCTCAAAAATAGCTTAGAGAGATGTTGCGCAGATCGTTGATGTTTTTGTGTGTCAATCTTTTAGGTGCGGTGTCTTTCTCTAAGGACGCCTCTCTCTTCTCTGTCTGTGAAAAATGGCCAGTCACTGTTGTAATCATAGTTATAGCACTTCAGCACGTGTCCGTGTCAAACATAGCAGCTGGACTCTTGTGTTGGGGCACTTTGTGGGTGTAAATACTGTACAATCCTGTAGCCACTTTAAAGACCTCTCAATGTTGTCTTCTGGGCTGACTGGGAAATGCTGGGTTAGCATGAAATGTTGCTTTGTTGAATTACCTTCCTTGAAAATGGGACAAATGAATCAAGAACTTTGCTGCAAACCCACAGAAATGTGCTATGTTAAAACAGGGTGACCAGATGTCCCAGTTTTAAGTCCTCGGCCCCATGTCCCTGTGGATTTATCCAAAACCATTGATTAGTCCCAGTTTCACATAACCTCTGTCCAAGGTGTCCCAGTTTTTCACCAGTGCCATGCCCAAAACAGCATTTTTCACTTGAAACTTAATTACTTTTGGCCATACAGTATTTATGTCAAACACAAACTTTCTATGGCGACTGAACCAGTTAAAAAGATTAATTGTCAATCTCCTCAATGCTGTTTGGTTGAAGTAGACGTTTACAAACCAACAGGGTTGTGAAAAATCTGGTCAAACTATATTAAAAAGGTATTAAAATGACAAGCCTCTTTGAAAGCTATACATGCGTTTCTATAGTTGTGTCCGCCATCTTTTGGCCCGAAGTGGAATTATGCCACACTACATACAATACAACAATCAGTAATACAGTATCACAGCTCACTCAGGAGGAAAATAAAGGTCAACTGCACCACAGTATTTGTATGTCATTGTCATTAACAAAGATAATCGCAAAAAGACTGCCCCCAAGAGCACATGTCTACATAAACAATAGGCACATGGCTATGTTTACAAGGCAAAGACAGCTAGTGACAGCAGCAAGGACAGAGCAGGAGGCTACCACACCGACCAAAGATCTATTTCCACTCCTGAGACTAAATAAACACATCGAAGAGGTAACAGACAACCATTCTCTGTGATTTTCACTGTTCGTAGTGTCAACAGCACCTCAGTCTGTGTTTCTGCTGCTAAAGACGTTAGGATGTACCACTAACAGCTAGCGCATTTAGCCTCTACACAGTAATTGCAGTGAAAAAAATTGCAGTAGGACATCAGCTCTTACCTCTGTCACATGTTGGACCAAGGCTGGATGTTAGACTGTGGTTCATGAAGTACTCATAGAGAGGTTTGTGCTTGTAACTGGTGAATGTGTGTCTCCAGGCAGTTCAAAGGTTTTGGTTTTCTTTAAGTATCAGCTCTGTTCTGTCTGAGGTGTAATTTTCGGATGTAGCATCTTGGGTTCAGTCAGTGCAGACCATAGATACAGTATAAAACAGGCATAGAGACACATAGGCTGATACACGATTGCACTAGCCAGCGGGCTACAAAATGGCGGACCTGACCACTGAGGTCACGTGACTGAAACGCATGTATAGGCTAAATACAGAAATAAACATTGTGCTGTCAAAACCTCTAAGATTTGGGTGATTCCTGGTGTATTTAGATTGGAGTTATCGTTCAAATAAGGGAAAGGGAATCTTATTTGGGAATCTTATTTGTACAGCGTCATCTGTGGCACTGCTGCCACAGATGACCAAGAGATAAGGGATAATTTATTGATTGATTTTATCTGCCTTCTTGTAATGTTATGAAATTGTGAAGCACTTTGAATTGCCTTGTGTATGAATTGTGCTTTACAAATAAATTTGCCTTGCCTAATTACGTATAACTTTGTTCCTAACACATTTGTTTCTGACAACATTCCAAAACAAACGAAAAAAGCCACAGATGCTGCTCAGCCTCCACATCCCCTTCCCCAGTCTCTCCCTCGTAGCTGTATATTAGATCTGGGAGCGTGTTGGAGATAAGGAGGTCACCGCTGTCTCTGCAGAGCCATTGGTTTTTAATGGGATTCTATTTGTACACAAGTCCCCCTGTGGTCTGCCGCTCACTGTTTGGATAGGAGCGTTCCTGTAACGTGGCAGCGGGACAGGCCTGCAGCAGATTGAATAGTATTGATCTCTGCTGCAGGACGTCCAGTGGCTCCCTGGGGGGGGACAGTAGACACTTCTGGGACGGGCTGGTGTTGAGGGGAGCGGAAACATGGTGGAAAGAGTCACACGGGAGAGGAAACACGAGTGGCTATTTCACCGCAGACTGCAGATGACTCATCTTGTCGAGGCTAAAGACGGAGGGAGGCTGATGTTTGACAATTTTAATTTGTATAGTTTGGACTTGAATCTGTCATATTCAAAAATGAATAGGGTTTGATCATAAAAACTGTTTATATATAAAATGAGGGGATATTTTCAAACCAAAATGTATGTTTTTCATGCCATTTATTCCAAACAAATGACATGATGCCAACAAACATTACTATGGAAGGTTTTTTGTGTCATCACATTATGAATATAAAATGTCTTTGAATTGTACACTTTGAATTGTTTTAATACTGAAAAAACGTGTATTTTTTTGTCTCCAAACTTCAGTTCGGTGTTTTACATTCAAAATTAAAATTTCATATTTTAAATATTCACTTTATTATTTTGACTCCTTAAATTCTATAGCCTAAATTGTAAAATTCAAAGTAAAAAATGAAATAAAATTAAATACAAAAATTAGCCCTTAAAATATTCAATGTAAAAAAAAAAATTCAAGCTCATAAATTTAACAGAACAAATTCTGAGTGGAATTCCCAGTGAAAAATTCCCTGTAAATTTCCTGGACATCAAGGCCTGAGCAATCGATCCAGAGTGAGTCAAAACTAACCTCTGTTTCACCAGGAAACAGCACAAGGACCAATCAAAATGACCAGTTTTGACTCGTTAAAGCCTGAACTCCAAACCAAAAGACATCGGCCAATAGGAAACATCTTGTGTCTCTCCTTTTCAGTCTCCAGGATTGATTGCTCAGGTCTTGATGTCCCGGAAGTTTACTGATTTTTTTTTTTACTTTGAATTTTACACTTGAATTTGAGGTGAAATTTTGAATGTAAAACACTATACTGAAAATGTTGTGACTGAATTCGGGAGACGAAAAAAATGTTTTTTCAGTGTTGAAAAAAATCAAATACATTTAAAATCCGCAATATGACGACACAAACAATCTTCCATACATTACTAATGAAGTACTGTGCATTTTTGGAAATCATATTTTTAAAATTATATTGTTACTATAATAAACTTAGAGCTGCTTTTGTTGCCATTTTTGAACATTTATTCCAGAGTGAATAGCATTATATCAACAAAGATTACTAATTGAGCAATGCAACTTTTTGGAAATCATACTTTTTAATTGTATTGTTGCTATTTCTTTGTGAGAAACAGGAATTCGCGATTGCAAGACAGGGGCAAACTTTTTTTTTCTTTTTTACATTTTGGAGTATTGATTTTGGGACACTATAGAGAATATATTGGAAAAATAATTATGAAGAATACCCCCAGATGAACAGCGCTTTGGCCGACATATCATTTTACCATTGCAGGACATGGACAACGCCTTGGTAGAGGTCTCTCTCTCTCCGCTTTCCAAGTGCAAACAGCTATTCGTCAAAAGTCAATTCACCCATTAACTACATTTTCCCTGTGATTTGTCCTTAAAAGCACATTACTTTGGGTTTGCAAAAACAGAATCAAGCATAAATGGCTCCTCCTTGTAATGGAGCTGATGCAAAGTCTGACTCCCGATACAGCCCTTTAGCTCCACCGGGACCAACATAAAAGTAAATGACGGGTTTTACTTACCGACTTTCAAAGCGTTTCATCATCCTCCTGCTGGTCACTTTCTGAACACGGCGCTCTGTCTGTAACTCCAATTTCAATTCTGTTCTTCAGTGTAGCGCTGTGATTTATTTAAACCTTTGTATCAAAGAATGGCCTAAAAAAAAACGCCTTTGAAAAAGAATACCAATTCCACAGTGGATGTAATGACTGCAAAAGAATCCAGATTTGCTTTAACAAATGCAGCATGGTGTAGCTGTATCTTATTGGCTGTGGTGCTGTAAAAACTATATTGTGGGCCATAAAATATGGATTTATATGCCCTATACTCTGCAGTGAGCGCCCTTCTGCACTGGGGAATGCGTATAGAATTTTCATAGCATAGGAAAAGAAAAAAAGTTGGCGGTAAAGTGATTCAGGTAGAACAAGCTCCCAACGCGGCGGCTACCGAGCCAAAATGGTCCGAGGCTTGCCACAACTGGTTCAGCCCAGAGCGGAGACAAAAGGCACGGCGCATATTATTTACATAAATCGAAAGGACACCAAATCCAACCTCGCTCAGTGCACAGCAGCGTTGCACAATATCAGCGGCACGCACCTCGCCGCAAACCGTTCTCGTGCCAAAGTAGTGTTGTCGAAAGTTGGATCAGGCTGGTTTCTTCTGATGCTGACTTCCTCAAAAGGTGTTTTTAAGTTGTATGTCAGGGGTCGTCAACGTGATGTTCTCTAGATTCATTTGGCTTTCTGAGTACCACCAGATAAAAGGCCCTGTATCTATTTGTTATATACTTGTAGTGAAATTAAATTCAGGTTTTGTCCTCCTTCATTATTGAATATCCAGAGATTTGTGAAAAAACATCATGCCATGAAGATTGTTTTATCCATTGGTGGAAAGTAACGAAGTAAAACATATTATAGTACCTATAATACAAATTATAGGTACTTTTACTTACTTACTTTTAAGTAAATGTTATGATGAATACTTTTTACTTTTACTACATTTTAGAGCCAGTATCTGTACTTTCTACCCCACTACATTTTCAAATTGGGTTAAAAGTAAAAGTATTTTATTTTCACCATGACCTCTATGTGATAACTGGTTTAGTCCCAGTTTAGACCTGGTTTAGTCCTGGATTAGACCTGGTTTCAGTCTTGGTTTTGTCCTGATTTAGACCTGGTTAAGTTGTGGTTTAATCCTGGACTAGACCTGGTTTAGACCTGGTTTAGTTGTGGTTTAGACTGAGTTTAGTCCTGGTTTAGACCTGGTTTAAACCTGGTTTCAGTCCTGGTTTAGACCTGGTTTAGTTGTGGTTTAGTCCTGGTTTAGTCCTGGTTAGATCTGGTTTAGTCCTGGTTTAGCCCTGGTTTAGACCTGGTTTAGTCCTGGTATAAACCTGGTTTATTCCTGGTTTAGTCCTGGTTAGACCTGGTTTATTCCTGGTTTAGACCTGGTTTCAGTCCTGGTTTAGACCTGGTTTAGTTGTGGTTTAGTCCTGGACTAGACCTGGTTTAGTTGTGGTTTAGACCTGGTTTCAGTCCTGGTTTAGACCTGGTTTAGTTGTGGTTTAGTCCTGGTATAAACCTGGTTTATTCCTGGTTTAGTCCATCCTTCACATTAAACTACTTTTTACTCATGAAGTACATTTTACAGTGGATGCTTTTATACTTTGCCTACTTTTTACTTAAGTAAGTACTTCTTCCACTGCTGCTTAAATGAAGCATGTGTTTAGTCGCTGATGTGTAAAACCATCTTGAGGCCAGAGGTTCTTTGCTGGAGGCTTGACGGTTGCCCCTAGGCCTGATGTTGTGTATCCCAGCAGGATCACACATTTTATTCTCAGCTAAACATATCCTGCATTACAATATCCTGCAGGGGCACAAGCACAATTTGTTTCACTCAATGAAAACAGAGGTTCCCACTCTGTCTTGTCCTAAAACCGTTGAAGACCCCTGTTACGCACGGGGAAAAGTGTATCACATGCATTGGATGTATTTTAATAGTATTTTCACAGAGTTGCAAAGTGGCACAGTGTGTAACAGCCCTAAAGGATTATGGGTTCAATCTTCAAGCCAATAATGAGGCTGTTACTGTGAGTTTATACCTATAGACTCTTTTGCTGCTTACATCATCAGTGACATCAGCTGGAGGCAGGAAGTGAGCAAGAGAAATGAGACTAAACTAAAACCAGCGATTATAAGTGTAAAACTACAAGTAAAAAATGTGGTCCTTTTGTGGCTTAAGGAGCAAGAACAAGAGGAACGACATTTGAGATGATAAAAGGTTTTATCTGATATTTCCAACAACAGTTAGACATTTGTGTATCATTACTATGACAACAGCTGCAATGGAAATAGACAGGGATCTAGCTTCCTGCCTCCAGCTAAGCCCCAAATGTTTTGTTTAAGAATTTGTGTCTCAATTTGTAATGTACAAACAAATGAATATCTAATTAAATAGGAAAGGAAACCGTATGTGTTTTTTAGGACGATCCAACGAAATAGTATTTTGGCATGAGCATAACTTCATGTAAAGACACACTTCAAGCACAGAGAGAGCAACGACAACACAAATACAGAAAGCTGCTGATATTTTGACCTCTGACACTTAATCCACTTCCTGTTTGTTCTATTTCGGGGACAGCACTCTCCGTGTGGCAGCATGCGGCGCAGACCAGACATCTTTATGAACGTATAGTGTGCCTATGACGGATATAAACAGTAGCTGGTGTGGAAAACATGTACAATAAACTGTTAAACCTCATGGAGCGAAGTCATTTGTTTTATTTTTTGAATGTTTTTGGACCAGCTGTTCTCATTGTATTATGTATTATAACCCTCTGTCTCTTTTTGTCTGCACTGCTTGTACTCTGGCATCTCGGAGCACCCTGGGCGCTCTGCACACTAGCTCGGCCTGTGTGGACCAGAGCTGTGTGAATTAAACATGGGAGAGACAAAAGGGAAAGGGAGAGGTCTTTGGTTGGACGCTGGAGTGTCAGGAGCTGCACTGCCACATGACAGGATTGACACATGTGTTTACATCTTTCTACGCAATGGAAAAGAGAGTCATGTCTTTACCCCCAGCATTTGTCCATTGTTTTCTTAACAACAGCTTTAGACTTTTCCCAAGTTCGAAGACAGATGTAAAACAGAACCAAACCTGGTCTAAACAAAGACCATGTCACAGGGAAGTGTAATCAGTGACTAAGCCACGCCAAAGGCCATTTGGACACAGCCAGGGTTATTTTACTTTATTATAGAGAGCTGACAAATGGGCATTCGACTAGATTTGCTCAAAGCTGTTCATGGACCAGAGTTTGAGAGGCACTGTATGCATTGTTCTGTGATATTGATTCTTTGCCGCGTGTCCCTTCTCACTGTTTTTTTGTTGTGTCTTTTATGTGAATCCAGCCTCACTGCTCACTCAGTAACTGCACTTTCATCTGTCAGTTCTCCCATTCTCTCGCTCCACAGCCTTTCACATGAAGGGGCCCGTTTTGTTCGGTTCTACACGTGTCTCGGACGACATCTTCTGAGCACTTTCTTGCGATCCACGTGTTACTAAAGCAAAGAAAGTTTCAGAAGCACACTGGGATCTATCCCACTTTTTCTTGGTCAAGAAGTTGAATGCACAGATACTCCTCGAACTGCCACCTTGATATTGTCGATGGGTTTAAGTATCCAAATGAAACTATAGGGGCTATCGTGTTTGAGGCTTGGTGCTTCTCGTAGGGTCTCCCATGGCAAACAGGTTCTAGATGATGGGTCAGATGAAGAGCAGCTCAGAAGCACCTTATTTTGAGAGAGACCATCAAGGCCACCACCCGGAGGCAGAGCTGGTGCTGAGCCTGAGTGAGTGCGGTGATCCACCGACTGCAGGAGGAGCCATAAGAGACTGGTGCAGTGTCATCCTATAGCAGCTTGGACTGCCCCTGGGACCTGGCAACAATTATGTATGCTGAAGAAGATGGATGGATAGATAGATACAGACGGCGATACATCATACTAGGGGACGTGGCCTAGTGCTGGGGAAGGAAGCTTCTTCCTCATCTTCTGGTTTACCATAAGAATAATTAGCCCACACAATTAAAGTCACGTGAAAATGAGATTCTTATGAATGTTTTGACACAAAAAATTGTTAAATGCACTATACCTGATGTTTTTATTACAAACAATGAAAGAGGGAGCGATTGTTGGTTGCGGTCCAAACACATTTCTAATCTTCCTCACACTTTTATAAAATCCCATTTCTTGATAGAGATGAGTTTATAAGCAAATTTCACCACTAGGGTCACTTTTTAGGGTCATAGTCACAGAAATGCAAGAAAAGTAGCCTGTAAACCCTATTTAGATGCACAGTATTGTTTCCACAAATCTCCAAGTTTACAATATACTAAAGAAGGAAAAAACACATTTCATTCCACTACTTGGAAAAAAAACAGGTATGGTGCCTTTAAGTGCATAACCGCCACTCTAAGCCAATGTTTCCCAACCAGAGGTACGCAAGAGGTTAGAAGAGAGTACTTGGCATAAAATTCAGGTAAAAACTAGATAAAACAAACTTTTTTTTATTTTTGATTATTATAGTCAAAGAAAAGCTTAAAAAACATGTAACTGTAAAGAGTGAGAGTTTCAGTGTCTTTTTTACTGATAATTAGAAGTTTTAGAGTCATTCACTTTCTAACTAACCAACAAAACATTGAGGCAGGGGGTAGCCTACGTCAGTGGTTCCCAACCATTTTTGTGTGACGTACCCCTTTCATTTATACTCCAAGTACCCCCTGCTTCGATGGTTTTGTTGATTAGTTAGAAAACGACTGACAAAAATTCCAATTTATCAGGTAAAAGACAGCTAAACACTCTCAAAATCTCCCTCTTTGCAGTTACATGTTTTAAAATGTGTTTTCTTTGACCCCGTACCCCTGGTTGGGAAACACTGGCCTACGTGTAGAATTAAAGAAAGGCCCAAGGTGTACGCAAGGCAAAAAAGGTTGGGAACCACTGCTCTAATTAGCATGTAGCATGAAGCTAACCATAGTATGATGGTTAGCTAACATTCTAGTTGTCATCTGTACGTGTGTAAGTGACAAATTGCTAATGGTTGAGAAGCGAAATGTCCTACACTTCAACTACAGAGTACAGATGACGACTCAAGAATCTTTGACTGATGGATAACACCTGCACGACTGAGAGTTTACTCACATGTTATGGTTAGCATTCCCTGTTAGGCCCACAGTATATGCACACATTTGCACCACTTTGTACCTCTCCATGTCCCTGTATCTTAGGTAGAAAAATAAAATCCATAATTCCGCTTTTGTTGAAGTAGTTGTGGAGCTCAATCCAGCTTTCAATGTGACTATTTGTGGACGTTCCCAAAGATGCCTCCTGTATCTGTTGGTAGGTTTCTAGATTCCATTTCAGGATGATGTATTTGAAATAATCAATAACATCAATGTAAAAAAAAAAGCCACATGTAAAATACATAATGCCTTGTTTGCACATTATACTTTTAACTGATTCCTACAAAATCCCCCTTCATCAGGAGTCTTCATTGCGAGGAGACTTAAAATTATGGCTACAACACGACACATGGGATTTCTGCACCACTACCATGTGTTTTGACCACGTAAGTCAGAATCTGTACCCGGTGCCGAGCTGGAGATCCTCTGTCATATTTTGCCTTTCTAATGAGCGGTTGCGCCACTGCCCCGACTGAGCCAAAATGGCCGCCTCGCTTCTCACAGCCTTCCCTTGATCTCTGACTGGCCTTTGTCTTTGTCTGTTTGTTTTGATGGCCTCACAGCCAAAGAAGAAGAAACACAAAATGAGAACAAAAGACAGGGTGATGTAATGTGGTGTCTTTTACAGAGCAAAGCCGTGTTCGTGTTTTAGTGTTCGGGACAGATGTTACAGTGTGCCTTAACCTCAGGGGTGCAGCCTGTACCACTGTCTGGTGCTGTCTTTGCTTTCATCTGCAGCGTGTGAGTCAATATCCATTACAGCCTTTTCAATCTCTCTACCTGGGCCTGGCGTGTGTAATGGCAGGGTTCTTACAAGTCAGTGTGCAAACAAAAATATACTTTCAGAAATATCAAGGTGGAAACAATGTGTAGCTATGAGGCTGGGACTTGATTGGCAATTCCACATATACTCAATGCAAACCAATATCTGTTTATATCACACTTTTGCCTCTAGAGCAGTGGTGTCCAAAGAGGGGGCTAAATTCGGTCCTCCAAGGGTTTGTGTAAGTCCTCAGTCGTACAGGAGTTGTCCATCGTAGGCGAAAATTCTTCAGTCTTCATCTGTACTCTGTAGTTGAAGTGTAGGACATTTAGATTTTAGTCCAAAGATCGTCATCAGCTTAATAACAACTTGAGCTCCCCCTTCTGGTTTGCTCTTAAGCGTGCTCAAGTAGTTATTAAGCTGATCTTTGGACTAAGATCGAAACAATATGAATAGAATAAGGTGAGAGGTGGGACTTACAGGTCCTCCTACTGGTTCTGCATAAGCTCCACTGGCGTTCAAGTTTGCTTAGGGCTGACAAAGTTCTTTGGATGAAGAGATGGAGACTGAAGAAACTACTTTCCAGTTTATGTTCCAGTTTTTTACTTCTTCATAAGTTTCAAAGTCCAGCCAACCCCCTTTATGGAACCTTCCCTATACTTGAGAACACATTCAGTCCATTTGTACCAATGTTTTTCCTCTATCTTTGTTTATTCCATCATTTTGCAGCCACACATCCATTGAATTCGTACATAACAAAACAAACACACACGTCAACACTGACCATTTGCTCATTCTTGGAGGCCAACTGTGATTCTGGACACTCTGCTTTTGTATATCCCTGTTTATTTAAGTGAATGATTAATGCCAGTGTCCTGAGCTGCACCGCGAAACTCCCCGTCCAGAAAACACATTCATTTATCAAGGCTGCATGGGGTGACGCTCTGCCGAAATTTTAACTGCTACATTGCTATTAAGAAGCAAAAAAAATAAACTAAAATTGGCTGCTTTCACATACTCTAATGCCAAAACCGTAACCGCTCCAGGTAATAGAAGGATTTGGAGGAATAAACAAACCTCCTCCTACCTCATTATGTAAGCCAGTATGTGGGCTCCGCTTAACCTCCCGATACGATCTCCGAACACTTACGCAGTCACCGGAGACGGAGAGGCACGAACCCGACTCAGAGTGCGATTCTGATGTCGGTGCAAGTCGAGGGAGCAGCTTGTTACGCGCACTTTTGAGTTTGTGTATCATGTCGTGGAAATGTCATGTTGTCCTTTGCTGACTTTGCCACAACAGAACGCTCACAGATTGCGTGTTTAATATTTCATCAAGGACTTCGGAGCGACGAGTCAAAATATGTGGATGTGTGTGTGATATGGCGGAGGCTGTAGCAAGTTTAAAGCCATTTTCTCTGGGAAAAGAATGCGTCATGATTTTCATCGCATACCTATATTGCACGCACATTACAAAAATAAGCATATTTGACCTTGTGATGGTGTGTAACATCTCCATCTCAAAGCAACCAATGCTCATTTGAGGACAGTGAAGTAAAGATTTTAAGAAGTTAAGAAAGAAAAGAAAGAAAAGAAAACCCCCCCTATGAACAGGAATGGGGGTCTTTGCGTAAATTTAGCCCATTTATAGCAGCATCCTTCGCCCAAAACCAGCCCTCTGTCATGCTAATGAAGCTGGGCCAGAGTCCAGGACAGGACTATAGAAAGTGAGTTTAGTGTGAGTCGTTGAGACTGACAACAAAGATGTTTTTCTCTAGCCTTTAGAAGGAAGAGATGCATCCAAGTTTGCTTAGTGCTGACGAAGCTCTTTGGATGAAGAGCGAAACGTCCTTCACGTCCTTCACGTCCTACACTTCAACTACAGAGCACAGATGAAGACTGAAGAACTTTTGCCTACTTGATTTAAGTAGGTCAAAGACATCTTCCACTGTAGTATGTTTTTTTTTTTTTTTTTTTTTTACACTTAGAGGCCCTATACAGTATACCTGAGGAATGAAAATTGTTTCTTTAATCCTTTAGTATATTGTTGACTAAGACATTTGTGGAAATAATACTGTGCATCTAATTTTAAAGCATTTGTATTAACTATTATGAAGAACTTGCAGGGTAGTTAACTAGCTTTTTAAGACCGTGACCCTAAAACGTGACCCTGCAAGTTGTGAAGGAATTGAGATGTTAGAAATGTGTGGGCAAAGTCACTCACTCCCTTTTTCATGGTTTGTAATAAAAAGTCAGGTTTAGAGCCTTCCACAGGCAGTTTTTTTTTTTATACTTGGCCTGTCAAAATTACTTAAATTAGAGCCAAACATTCTTAATTTGCGTATTTCTAAATATTATATGTTTTTGCTGCGAGATGGACTGCAAACCCCCTATTTTTATTCAGTGCACCAACTTGCTTTTCAATTTAAGAGATAGACTATAGGTGATCCTCCTTTCATTTGTTTTGTTGTAAAGCAAGCATATACTAGATTTGATAGCATGCACCCTTCAGGTCAGCTTCCAGATGGCTTAATTTATGGATGCTCAGACTTCGGTTAGAGGTGGTCAAAAAAAAATAAAAAATTGGTTGGGCCATAACAAAAATTGGATCAGGCGAAAACTGAAACTAATTGACCTCCAGTACATTCATATTATGCAGAATGCAAACCACGTCCACTAAACAAACAAACGAGACAAACTAAAGGTTTATAGCGTTGTTCAACTTGCTTTGATTAGCTGTAAAATCAATAAAACTGTCTCTAAAATTAACCCTCTGGCCGTGACATGGCCCCGTCGTAGTTTGTCAAAGTTTTTTTGCTTAGGGAAGAGGAGGGTTGGGGTTTTAAAATGAACTCAGCCATGTCCTTCTAGGCCCCCGGTAATTCGTGCCAAAAGGTGCTACGTTAGCATTTCACAAAACTGCTGACTCTGCACTTTACACAATCACCCAGGGATTCAAACAGGTACTAGATAAAAACTTGTGTTTTTTTGGCTGAAACTTGACCTTTTCATCCTGAAAATGTGTCTCTGGTCAGCGGCCATCTTGTTTTCAACATGGAGGGCAAAAGTATGGAGTAACATTTGTGCCAAAAATCAGCAAATCAATGGGCTAACATCTGGGATAAAGCTTGTGTTGTTGAATGCAAATATATGGAGAATAAACACAGATGGCACATCTCCTGGACCAGGTCTAACCCACAAAACATTGTTGTAATTTCCATAGCCTTATCCAATGATTTGTTTTACATACAGTATAGGCATAGGGAAAGAGTGAGGTGAAAAATTCAATTTTCGCTATTTTTCTTTTGGTTGTTTATCTGCTTCTATCATGAGAATTTCATTGATATGACCCGCCTACAGCATTCAGATGATACTAGTTCAATTTGATATGAAAATGTGCTTCAGAAGCAATAAAACAAAATGAATACCAGGTGAAAATAATACAGAGAAATGCCTATAGACTTACAAGGTATGACACCATTACATCTGCATCATCCTTCCCTGTCGAGAGCTGGAAGATGAATCGATTTGTGAACTTGCGGCTGCTCTCGTGGAGATGAGGGAGATTATGTGGCAGCCGCTTCGTGGTGTTGACACCTCGGTCGCCTTTACAACCCCGACGTCGACTCCTGCCAAGACCAGTGTGTTCCAGGGTCAATGGAGAGGCGTCTGGGTGCGAGGCAGCAGAGGACTGTGGGTAATTGTGTGACATGAATGAACGGGCCAACTGGCAGCCCCTGGATCCTTGCAGGGCCGCAGGGTATTGGCGCATTATAGCCCCCCTCCACAGGGACAGCAGCTGGAACCCCAGTGCCAACCAACATGGCACGCAAAGACACAACAACTGGCATGAGGAGATGAAACAGAGCTGGAGAGAAGACAGGAAATATAAGATGCACTGCAAAAGTGATCTAGAAATGAGGCAAATTATCTTGAAACAATTGCCGTTGATTTGAGTTAGTAAAATCATCTGCCAATGGAACAAGTATTTATGCATCGTAGGCAAAAATTCTTCAGTCTTCATCTGTACTCTGTAGTTGAAGTGTAGGACATTTCGATCTTAGTCCAAAGATCGTCATCAGCTCAACAACAACGTGAGCACGCTCGTGGGTCTCTTAAGAATGAACCAGAAGGAGGAGTTAATCTCTAAGTCCCTCCTCTCTTGGTACTAAAGGTTGGAAAACATCTTAGCCTATTCATACTTAATATGGCACGTTACTCTCTTGTCTCACCCTGGGTTAAGTTCTAAGGCTGTTGACACTTCCCTATGGCCCTGCTCCGCCCAGTAGTCCAGGCTCATTAGCATGACAGTGGAGATGGTTTCACTCTAAGGTTGTTATTGTCACTAGGTTTCTGTCTCAGTAAGTTGTCATAGATTGGATCCAACTTATACCGGAATCCTCCATTGCAATTCATAGCTGGATTTTGTTTTTAAACAAATATGGCCTCTTTGACACCTCTCTCACACCATCTACTTTCTTTCGATAAAACCTTAACCTCACTGTCCTCAAATGAGTGTTTGGTGGCTTTGAGATGGAGATGCACAGCCGACTGAGGACCGTTAAAGCTAGAATTCCCTCTTCGGTTGCGGGGCCATAGAGAAGTGTCAACAGCCTTAGAACTTAGCCCAGAGTGAGACAATACAGAGGTAACAAGCCATATTAAAGGCTAAACTGTTTTCTTACTTTTAGCACCAAGAGAGGAGGGACTTAGAGGTTAACTCCTCCTTCTGGTTTACTCTTAAAAGACCCACAGCGTGCTCAAGTCTTTATTAAGCTGATGACGATCTTTGGACTAAGATCGAAACGTCCTACACTACAGTACAGATGAAGGCTGAAGAATCTTTGCCTACGATGGACAACTCCTGTACTACTGACAACCTACACAGGCGTTTCTTCCTTGTATAATTTTGATACTGTAGATACTGACCACTGCATAATGGGAACTCGCAAAATCTGTACCTTTGGAGCTTCTCTGTCCCAGTCCTCTAGCATCACACATCCCTCAACCCGGTAACCCGTTCTGCCTGTAACACCAAACCTTTGAGAATCACCCACTTACAGCCGGCATTAGAAGTGAGCCACAGTCTCCGCTTTATCTGCATCCATCTGAAGTGCTTTTCCCCCCTCCACTTTTTTGCAGACTATGTTCCAACCATGCATCAGCGAGCCTCTAAACCAGGTTTTCGGAGCGGGGCCTGAAGTGGGAGCCTCGAGGTCAAACAGTGCCGCGAGATTCGGCCGAGGTTAATGGGCGGAAAGCAGGAGCCGTTGAGGTGCGACCAAACCCGGGCCCCTTCTCTTTTTTTCCCCCACCTGCGCTCGGAGGGACGGCACGGCTCATTTGTCCGAGCACTTTGCCACGGCCGGCTACCTGCGAAGGGTGCGTGCCGTGAAGATAAACAGTCCAATACAGTTTGACTTTCATGTCAAAACACTTAGTTCTAGCAATGGGGTCTGTGTATATAATAGTGTGTGTTATTTATGGCACCTTTCACACACTGTACGCTGCAGTCTGAAATTAGGGAGGATAAATGACACGGGGGGGGGGGGGTTTGCAGGTGTTTTGAGAAAAGGGAATCCAGTAGTTAGAGGGAATAGGTGATATTGACTGTGGAAACTCTCTCTTATAAAATGGCAGTGGTGGAAAGTAGCACAGTAAAAAGTAAAAAAAATAATAAAAAATACTTTTTGCTTTTTACTTCACTACATTTCAGAGCCTGTATCTGTACTTTCTACTCCACTACATTTTTAAATTGGGTTAAAAGTCAAAGTATTTTATTTTCAAAGTGACCTGATGAACTGGTTTAGACCTAGTTTAGTCCTGGTTTAGACCTAGTTTAGACCTGGTTTAGTTGTGGTTTAGTCCTGGTTTAGACCTGGTTTAGACCTAGTTTAGTCCTGGTTTAGACCTAGTTTAGGCCCCATCCACACAAAGACGAAACGCGTATAATTTCAAAAACGCTCTCTGTAAACATGGAGCCCGTTCAGTAAATGTGTGCATCCACATGGATCTACTCATTTGTGTGGAAACGCTGTAGTACAGCTGCCAGGCCTGTGTGTGGCGCTGTGACACCACTACAGGACGCCTCCCAAAGCAGAACAACACTGTAGATGGCACATGCGCAGTAGACGTGTTCTAATGTAAACAGACTCATCACGGTCAAATGAGACTATTCCAGTGGATTTTTTTATTTATTTACAGAAGAAACAAACAGGAGGATTTAAGTTTTAGATTTAAAGGACGAGAGCAGAAATACTGTCAGTGAACGGACTGTAGCTGTCAGGACAAAAACACAGACAGAATGGAGGATATTTTGGGGCTTTTCTCTGTGTGTCAGCTGTGCCTCGCGGTGAAGCAGAGGAGAAGTATCACGGTCAGAACAGCGCTGGATTGGGTTCATAAAGCCTTTATAAGGTCAGTAGATTATGCAAAACATACACAACGCTGGCGCTGTAACGTCATCGTTTTAGGAAAG
>OMNZ01052278.1:0-13191 GCA_900303255.1 Lesueurigobius sanzi
CAATCACATGTGGCCATTCTTTGAACAAACATATCGTTACATGCGTGGCAAAACACAGTGATTTAATGCCTTCAGAGGAAAATGGAGATACATTTTGAAGACTTTTGCTGCTTTGAATAAGTCATGGCCATAGATCATTTGCGCTTTTATCTCTTCCTCTCCCTGTTCAGAATGTTTCCAATAACATGGCCATTATTTTGCCATAAGTTAACCACCTGGTCAAAGAGGAGATGGATTTCTGCAGCCTGCTCTAACGGCTCGTCCCCTCCACCACTTGGGCTGTGATTGTATTTCAACTGCATGAACTAAATCACGGTCGATCTATATGGGATATGTTTTTTTATGTTTTTTTTTTTGTAATCGACAGGTCTATCAGCCGACTCTGTGACAGTGACGGCACCAGGTTCCAAATCAGATGTTGGTTTGGAGGGGGAAAAAATTTGACTTTTCAGAATCATAATAGAATGACGGTTTCACAGACTAGGAATTTTCTTTGGTGTTCTCGTGCAACGTGAAACATACACTTGTAATAATGATAAATAATACACTATGGAATAAAATAATATAGAACTATAAGGCATGCATAAAAATAGAATAAGATAGAAAAATCGAATACAATTGTAATTTAACACAATACGAGACAGCAGCATAAATGGTGAATTACAGATTAGCAGAAAATGTGAGTGTGGACATACCACCATTTGCAAAGAGCAGTGCAAATGGAACAGGTTATTCAGTTTACATTAGTCTGATACAGAGTTATTAAGTGTTCATGGGTCTGATACAAAGGTATTGAATGTTATTAAGTGTTCATGAGCCTAATAGCGGAGGGAAAGAAGCTCTTATTGTGGCGGGAGGTTCTGGTCCGCATGGACTGTAGCCTCCTCCCTGGGGGGAGAGGGTCAAACAGTTTGTGTCCAGGGTGTTTTTTTTATGTTAAAGGTGCACTATATAACTACGTGCAAGTTATTGCATATTTGACCTTTCAGTGACCCAGTGGCTGTATGGGTACAGCCTTTACTTTCCATCACAGCGGCCTGTATAACACTGCACCCATACAGTCACTGGGTGAGTTAAAGGTCCGTAATAAGGTTTTTTTGGTCACTTAAAAAGTTACATAGTGGCACTGGAAAGAAATGCATTCATTTCTTGTGTAAGATGAGTTTTTTCCTACATTAATAAACCATAAAAGCTAAATGTATCTGTTTTGATGGGGCTTTTTCAATCAAAGACCAGATTGATCCATATGCGGAAAATAACTGTGATGGTTTTGCCCAGTCCCACTTGAGCTTTTATTGTCTCAACATCGTAACTTTAGAAAGCTGCAGGCCGCTTTACAAAGCACCTAAAACACAAGACCCCATTGTGCTCTATCTCTATGGCAGCCCTTTGTGTGTCAAGGCATAAAATGTTATATGCTGCATGTCAATGAACACAAATTGCACTTTTAAGAGTCGCAAAGTCGTATTGTGCTACATTTGAAAAGAAGACATTACTGCCGCCATTGTAGACAAGTTCTTTTAAAGTCAGAGCGGTGTAACAGAACTCCTGCTTTGGTTAAGTGAAACACCAGGCACCCTTAAGTTAACAGTGCAAGTTGGAAGCTCACATTGGAAACAGTGTGTTGTCGTCTGCTAAGGCCAATGGTCTGGATAAGCGCTAAACTCCTGTCTGGGCTATATTTGTCGAAATGGGGCTAGTACAGGTGCTTTGACTTCCCTGTTTCTGTGTGAGTGGGACGCAAGGTGAACCAAGAGTGGAAATCCTAGGGCAGACCCAAACATCGATACAGTCAACAAAGGAACTGCTGACACATGTTCTGTAGCGAGTAGGAGGCCTCAGGAAGACTTGTGTAGTGGCAGAAATGTGATGCCTGGTATGTTGCGAGATCTCGTGGGAAAACGCTGATGTTTTCAAATCGGAACTATGCTCTGCTCTGCTCTGGTGGCAGAAACTTTCTTCAACTTCTAAAATAGTTGACATAAATAACAACGTGATGCAAAAGATATAAAATATAAACAAAGAGTATAGCTTCTACTATGGTACTCCACTCTCAAAGCACAATAAAAATGTATTTTATCATGAGTTTAGGAAAATCTGATGAGCTAATTTAAGTTTTTGCTGTATGGTTGCTTTGTTTGCTTTGATAAGCTGACATAATGTTGGTCACTGATCATAAGGAGCTCTCTTTGTCTTACCCATTTGCTAAGACCTGTTTGCTTAGTGAAGCCCCTGATAACATAGTTCCTTGGATCATTCTGTCGCCCAAACCAGGCCAGATTCAAGTTTTGTTTTTGTGTTGTTTTTTCACTCTCCCTGACAATTTGGGCTGCACAGTGGTGTTGAGGAAAAGTGTTGAGGAAAAGTGGCAAAAACATGAAACTCGCTGTCATTTTACAGGTTTGTAGTTATTATCTTCCGTGTCTGACCTCTATTCATCAAAGACAAAAATATTTGGCTTCATTTTACGGGCATGTTGTACACCTGTTTTTTATGATAACATTATAATCCGTGGCCTAAGAGTGCATATTACAAAATGCATTTTTCTGGCACGTGTTTAGTCGCAGTTCAGAAGGCCTTTGAGTGAACTGTACAGCTTCACGTGTTGTCATGTTTTTGGTTTGGTCTGGGTGACGAGACATGCCTCGCCCCGTGCCCCCTTCAAGACACGGACCTCTCGGACCTCCTCACGTGAACTCACATCTGAAGCCAATCCAGCCACACCTGCCTGACCTACATTCTACCTCCTTCCTCTTGAGTGAGCGAGCACAGGGCAGACACCACCGCACACCGGACACACTCATTTATACTCTCACAACATGTTGATGGATTTTTTTGTTGTTGATAAAGTCATAATGTCAAATGGTTATTGATAATCCTGAGAATGCTGAGAAAATAATAATAATTCAAAAATGCCAGTAATGAGCCAAGAAGCAAATAGTTAAGGCAATCTGTTTTTGATGCGATTTAGTTTGAAGTTTTGGTAAAAATTTGAATGAACTTTTGTGGGATGACACAACACAGTGAATTGCAAATGTATCATTACAGTAAATGTTTTGTCCATTTTATAAGAAATGTTTTGTCAGACTCTTCGTCGTAAAGGCACTACACCTGATTTTTTGATTACAAATCATGAAAGACGGAGTGAGTAAATGAAATTGATAGTTTTAGGCCCAGATTCTTCAGTCTTCATCTGTACTCTGTAGTGAAGTGTCGGGCGTTTCGATCTTACTCCAAAGATCTTCCTCAGCGAATAAAGACTTAAAGGTTTAGCCTATTCGATTTGTGAATAGTCAAAGGTTGGAAAACATCTTAGCCAATTCATAACTTGATAGTTGTGGTCCAAACACATTCCTTACATCCCAATTCTATATAGAGTTTATAAGCACATTTCACAAATTGCGGGTCACTTTTTAGGGTCACTGTCACCAAAATGCAAGAAATATAACCTACAAACTCAAGAAATTTTACTAATTATTCTGTATATTTAAATTCACAGCATTATTTTCACAGCATTATTTGAGTGTACAATATACAAAAGGAGGGCATGGTATAGTGCTTTTAACCGAACTTCCAACGATCAAGGATGGATTCTTAAATTTAGCTTAGGTTTTAGAGGTTATTTGGTACAATATTGAGTTTATACTTATTTTCCTCCTACTATTAAAGAGTATTTACCCCTTAATTGCAGGGCTGTACCTCCGCCACATTAGGACTGTGCTTTCGTGGATCTGTGTGCATTCCAAGTTGGTCCACTTTTCTCCTCTCTCCACAGTGATTGTTGAGTGATTAGACCTCCTCACAGGGACAGTTTACTCCTGACTCCAGCAGCTCCTCTCATCAGCTGCTCTATTGTTCACTTTTATTTGCATGTCTGTGGGGAGTTTGTTTGCGCTGCTTTCCTCGGTAAACCGTGTCAGATGCTGGCGGGCGCCTCCTCGCTCCTGTTGTTTTACTGTACAGAGATCTGTGCAGCTTTTGGCAGTTGTTTTGGTTGAAGGGGGTGGACTGGCAGAGCCCCCATGTCTGCCTCTAATGGCCTGGGTCATTAGCTAAATGTGGAATTGTCTCATCTTGTTCATATCCAGTGAGAGTTCTGTGATTTTCCCCTGTAATAAAGTTGTCTTTATGGAGTAGATCGACAGTAACTCACTTCACTAATTATAAACACTCATGGGTTACCAGCACGTGACAAAAACAAGCCAATTTGCCAGTAAGTAGCTATAATTTTATTACTGTTTAACAATGCTGAGCTATACAGTCATTTACTGAAAATGTGCCAATGTACAAGTATACTACTAATACTAATAAAACATGGCAGCTGAGACTCTGGTGCAGTTTGCTATTGACTCTGTGCATAACGTTCGAGTCAAGCTAGCGCTAGCTCCACAAACGCCACCTTCATTTCCGGTTCTGGTATTAGCTTTGCACAGCATTAGCATAGCCTACTTACCCTCGTAGTTGTGGATGTAACTTGATACATAAATAGAAAAGCGAGTCAACTATTCTGGGGACTTCGTTGATGGTTATTTTCGGGAGGTCCAGCAGGCTCAAACTGTATGTATCGAGTTACATCCACAACTACGTGGGTAAGTAGGCTATGCTAATGCTATGCTATGCTATGCTAATACCAGAACCGGAAATGAAGGTGGCGTCTGTAGAGCTAGCGCTAGCTTGGCTCAAACGTTATGCACAGAGTCAATTGTATAAAAAGCTGTTCTCTGTCAGGCCTTCTGCATATTGGAAGCGTGAAAGTCCATTTCACATACTTTAAATACAAATTCTTAAAAGCCTTGTCTGGTAATGGGTAAAATCACTGCCAACATGTTTTGCCTCTCAGCCTTAATCAGGGTCTGTTTATTGATAAAATAAATGGTTTTACAAATGCGACAGCAAAAGGCATTATTTGACATATTCTTCCTGAGTTCCTGCAGCGTACAGCGTGCCTGGCTCTCGTGAGTTCTGGGAGGCCCGCTCCAGCAGTGAGCCCTGTTAATGCACAACTTAACAAGATAAGCCCAGAGTAAGAGCCGAGAATCTGGATCATCTCTCAGAGCCCAGCTAAAACAAATGCTGCAGCTTGACCCAGTTTTGATCAAGTCCAACAAAATAAATGAACCTCAAGGGAGCGGCTGGGTGTGTCAGGGCGACGCCGATGATGTTAGATTCATCGATTTGTTTCCAAATGCAGTATGAACAGAATACTTGAAACTTTACATTTACATACAATTGCCAATATTAGTCATCCAACTGCAATAAAAGATGATCTATTGTGAATAAAACATAATTGCCATTTCACAAATGTTGAAAACCGGGCGCTCAGTTCGGCCCTTGTCTGAATGAGTTGCAGACCGCACTTCTCACCTCTGCTGCGGTCAGGAGCAGCCCTTCCGGCACATTCCTCTGAAGGCAATAGCTGTGGTTTCACAAAAGGCCCAGAACAAACCACGACCCCATCTCCCTCTCCACCGAATCTGCGTGCTTCATTTCTGCTTCCCCCAATGTTTAATTCTTTTACCTGGACACAAGGATTCAGTGTTTATCAGTGGTATGAGGGAATTCTATTCATGTTTTTCTTCTCCTTTTGGGTTAGTCCTTCTTAATAAACTACTTTAGTCATGGTTTAGTCCTGGTTTAGACCATATTCAGCCCAACATGTTTTTTCCTTAGATGGTACTTGGTGTGAAACATTTGCAAATCATCAATCTTAGTCTGTATTAAAATGTTCTACTTTAGGTATTGGAATGGGTATTGGAATAGATAGGCTGAGTAGTGGGGTTAACAGATGTTGTTGAGCTGGTTGTTACAAAACTGTGGGTCTGTTTTGAGGCCGTCTCTCTTTGAATCTTAAATCTGAGTGTGGGATGTGGGAGTGCACTCCAGACGTGCTCATAGAACACTTCCAAGTTCCTTTTTTTAAAGTCTTAATCTCTCCTCCTTCTCCTCTGCTTTCCGCCTTTCGCCCATAATGGCTTCACATTTAAATTCTAATCAGCGCTCTTTGAAGGCGGCTCATTGTTTGCCAGGGTCTCATTTACGTGACATACATGCGAAGCGACTTAGCCATGTTATTGTTGTACTTTGTGTGAGGTATTGTACAGAGCTCGATCTTGATTACTTGAATGGAGGCCCACATTTTTGGCCGGGCACCAGTCTTTTGCCCCGTGCACATGTTCATCCTATTAACCTGCTTTCAGGGTTATTGATGAGTGTCTTTGAGAGAACGTAACTCAAATCCCTGCGTCTGGGTACTGTTTACCGCTTTGAATGCAAAAAAAGGAAGAAAAAAGTGAGGGAGGATTTAGATTCCTCCATAATGGCCCAGTAAATGTTGAAAAGCAGCACAGGATACATTTTTGCATGACTAATTTGACCGCAGGTTTATGGAAACAATGGTTCACAAAGGTGGCTGTTTAAACACAATTAAACATTTCCTAAAACTATTTTGTAGCATAACATTGTGCAAATGGCATCCAGTAAATCTTTTTTTGTAGCCCTGTCAGCAATGTTAACAAAATATCTGGGAATCGAGCCTGCTAAATTGTACATGAGAGACATTTTTATGAAGCAGCACTTCGGAGTAAATGGATAATGACTCTGCGGTCTGGACATAGCTGTTTGGGTATCACGTCCTCGTCGTATCTCGAGCGTCCACTATATTAAATCTACATATGATACAGGCTGCCAGTGCGCGTTTATTTGACTTGGCTGCGAGCTCCCTGTAAAAAGTAATCTCCACCTATCAGCGATGTCTTCAAAAACGTCCTCTGTAAACACGTCAGAATGATCCCAAAGTCATTGCGTCGTGCCGATGACGGGAGGGAGCGGGCGCCAACGTCTCGTCTGTCGGCAGCTCAACATTCAAAGGCGGCGGACTGGTCTAACGGCGCTCTTAAAGGTTCATTACAGGCACCTATCTCCTCTGGCTGGTGTTTTCAGGGGGCATTCCTCGCGGCCTCTCAACATCAGCACAGTCCACAGGTGCAGCGCCGAGATATGAGCTGTTTGGGAAAGAGCTGTAAGATGAAGTATATGGCAGATAAACAAATGTATTAAGAAGTGTAGTGCAATGATAAATACATGCATACATACGTGTTCAACTATTAATGTTACCTGAGAAGGCAATACTATAATACTAATACTTATAGTGACAACGCACAGTATAATCAATTAATGTCAATCATATTGCAAGATTTTGTTCTTTTTATGTTCTATCTTTTTAGATCATCATCATCATTATTCTTATTAAGATTTTTTCTCATCTGCCCAATCTCTTCCTTAATTTTAATCCTGGCTCCCACAAGTGCACGCTGTTGTAGTGTCCTTGGGCAAGTAAAAAGAAACAAGTCATTATTTGTATATTTTTATATGTATTTAGTAGTTGTTTCACTAGCAAGGACCACGCCACAACAATATTGCAGTTAAGAATGTTTATTGACGAGGAAGATTGGTGGCTGGATGGAGACATGTCTCGTAGTGCACCCAGCTCTTCAGGACCCCCCTCCTGGGCAGAAGGATAAGTGCTGGAAGACGAGAACAGTTAGAGGGAGGGAGGGGTTGAGAGTTTTGAGACGAACACTGTGGAAGGTGCTTGGCTGGTTAAAATAAGGCAGGGAGTGGTTGGAGAAGAACGAGTGATTGGTTGAGGCGTGGACCTGCTCCCGAACTTAGTCAATAGATATTAACTCCATTTTAGTTTAAAAACCCATTGATCATTCAGTGTATTAAAATGAGGCTGATTCCCATGTGCTGGCAGTGTCACTTTCGTTTGTACCGTGACAAAACGCAGCGCTGCACATGGTTTTCTTGGGACTCTTCCTTTTATGCTATTTTCAGCAAAGATGGATACGATTTTCTCTCTTTACATTGGATTATTTAACCTGTTGATGACTTCATGTATTTTTGGAACAGTTGAGTGTGCTCGTACGCACTGCGGCTCATGAAAAACGATTAACCTTGAGTCCTAAAATTCTCACGATGAACCTACCGTGAGCTGTTTGTGATTGTAAAACCGGTTCATCTTGACATCCCTATGGGCTTCACCACCTTGCCTCCAGGGTGAGTGGTTCCTTGCTGTTAAGCGCTATGAGTGCCTAATGTAGATGGAAAAGCACTGAGACCATTTAGCATTTCATTTAGCACCAGTTTCATTTAAAAAACACACAATCCTCCTTTCCCCTGCTTTCCATTTGAAGAGTTCGTTTGCAAAAGCAGATATCTCCATTTTGAATTTTTTGCTAAGTTGTTTTAAATTTGTATTACCGTACTCTACAGGTAGCACCAGTAAAGTTAAAGGTGAATTAATTTGATCAATAACAAGTGACTTCATATTTCTGATGCACTAAAATAGATCTGGTCATTAAAATCTCATCTACAAAAAGAGAAAACTACAAGCATATTTTGATTTTTGTCAATGGCACTTATCTGTTTTTGCAAATAAACTCTTCATTTGTCTTTTGTATCATGTTCTGTGCCCCCCTCACTTATGTAGATATGGACCTCACTCAATGTCACTCAATAAAGAAAATAAACTATTTGTGGAAGAAAGACAACATTTATAACTATTTAGTAACCAACTCATAATTACTTCAAAGTTAATCAGATATAATTATTTTAAGAAAAACTATTATTTTTACTGTCATAGTAATACACAAAATACATAATACATTTCAGTTGCTAGAGTTGAGTATTTTGTAACTCTTCAGTAACCGCAGACTTTGACGGCCCTACTATGATGACCACATTTCCCTACCTTAGCAACTAATGCTAATGCAAAATTTCATGGAGCACTCTGTAGCTTATGTGGTCAACCACAGGCTCTCGCCAGTGATGTCAGAGGGCCGCCAGGCTTCAGTTTAATCATTTTTATGTTTCAGACAGAACTTTTGAGCCAATGTCTAGCACTCTGTATGTGAGATCAGGACATTACAGGTCCCACAGCTACACAATTAGTCAATTTGGAAAAAACACATCTCATACGCATACATCCTTCATCCCTGATTGAAATCCTTCTGTATGACTAAAGCTTCATCTGGAGTTTTTGACTTATCTCTATTACCACATTCATTCTTTGATGCTTCATAAGAAAGTAGTGAACATGTCACAGACACTTTATCAAAACATGTAGCCTACTATTTTTAACTATGAGACTGCTTTATTACATTCTATTTCTAACTCATAATGTATTTTCCAATATCCCGCTGATCAAGCTGCTCAAAACATTCATAAAGTCCACGGAAAGCCGCTGACATGCTCCTAGCCAGTCTATATTTCACCTCTGTGTGGTAGCAGCACTGTTTGTCCCCCTCCCCCCAAGTGTGCACACTTTCACTGCCCCCTAGTGAGATCCCTCGGCTCTTATTATATCTTATTTATGTATCCTGTTACTCAAGTGATGTTCACATCCTGAGAAGTCGTCAGCTCAAATATTTTCCCTCTCTTTGTGTTGCCTCGGATGAATAATGACTGGAAAGTGTACTGTACAGTGATACCTGTATACTCTCACTATTATATTTATGCACTATATTAAGATTCTAACTTGAGGCTTTTTTTTTGTCTTGCAGCTCTTGGGCAGATAATGTTGTATGTGGATGGAATGAACGGGCTCATATCTCACAATGAAACTGTTCAGTGGCTCTACTCTTTGGCTGGGTCTAAGGTAAATCTATTCCAACTATATCCCACTGTTGAGATTATTTTAAAATGATAACATTGCAAATCACTGTCATAGCGTGGTGCATGTGGTGACTAGCTGTCTAATTGGCCGGCTCAGCCCTCTAGTGGCCACAATGCAGTACTGTCCATCACTGTAGCATTAGTAGCACATTTATGGTTGATAGAGAAGGAATATTTCAATTCATTTCACTTTTATGAGTAATTTGGTGTCACTGCTTTATACATGAGGCGTTATATATGTTATATCTCTATTAATGTTTTAAGAAAGTTTTGATTCCAAATGTGCTCTAACTATATAAATCATAAACCATTATAAGAGTAAACACACATCTTTATATGCTGTTTTCAGTTTTTTGTTTGTTTTTTACTTTTGCTCCTGCAGTTCCGGCTGGTGGTGAAGACAGCTCTGAAACTTCTGCTGGTGTTTGTGGAATATACAGAGGCAAATGCTGCTCTGCTAATCCAGGCTGTGAACTCGGTTGATACTAAAAAAGGTGAGAGAGTTGTTGTTTTTTTATACAGAATTGCTATAATTATTAGAAAATATCAAATTACACTGCAAAAAAGCAATGTCTTGATTAGTTTAGGTTAGATTCATAATATTAAATCTAAATTTGAGTGGTTTTGACAAGTTAAGATTTAGTTACTTGCGTAGTCTGTGGTGTTTCTGACTTGTTTCAATTTCAAAACTATGCTTAAATAAATGCATTTGCCAATGGGGTAATAACACATCTTGTCCTATTGGCAGTTTTATTTTTTTATTTCAAGCAAGATTACCTTAGAACTTGTCTGAAATGTCATGAAATAAGCCAAAAATCTAGATCAGTGGTTCCCAAACTTTTCTCTTAGAAGCCCTCCCCCTGCTCAGGCTGGGAACAGGCCGGGCCCCCCAGTCCAAAACCACAAGCCTCCTGAATGCATTAACATGTATAAACTGTGTCTATATGAGATTTATCTGAAACCAATAAACACAATTTTGGAGAGTTTTCGGCACATGCAGTCCTTTCTTAGTCATGTTTTGTCATAAGACTTTATTGATCTCACAATGGAGAAATTTACTTGTTACAACAGCTCTTAAGATCACACAGGAGGGTGCAAAAAGTCAGGAAATGTGCCATCAAAGAAGAAGATAAGTTTGCAAACAGGTAATAATAATAGAATAAAATAAATGTCTCTTAGCATCTATCAATAAACTGTAAACTGTAACCCACTGACCAGACAAAGCTCAGGGCCCCCCTGCAGTTCCAGGCATCCCCCTTAGGGGAGCCCGCCCCCAGGTTGGGAACCACTGGTCTAGATTTTCAGTGTTTCACAAGCCTTTCCCTGCTTTTTTTTCAACTTTTACTGACTGTTAACGTAAAACCCTACATTATAAAGTAAAAAATGCATCTTATCAAGTTAAAGTGTATTTGGCCTTAATGTGAGTAATACTGACTTACCAAATTTTTTTTTTTTTTTCTTAAAAGAAGAAATATGTTATTTCAAGTACATTTAGGTTTATTATCTCATTATAAGTGCTATAAGTATGTTTGTTTGCTTAATTTAAGTGCAAATAATTCAAATTCTATAGTTTCTTCTATAGTTTACATGATTAAATTCTTATTCTGGGTCACGACTTGTCATACTGTGATGGTGGGTCCTGATGCCGTACCAGTTGAGAGCCACTGGTCTAGATCAATGGTTCTCAAGTGGTGTGGCATCAGGACCCACCACCAATATACTGCCAAGCTGTGACCCGAATAAGAATTGATGTATAAATAATGTGAAATGTGTATTATTTTCAACAAATTATAGTTGAATAAGCATTAAACAATGATATAACTTTTACTGTAGTGCCTCATCCATAAATAGTCCTCTCTTCTCAGTGAAATACAATATAATCTTGTTACTAGATATTCAGAGATGCCAGTGTTCAAATGACCATATGCCGGCTTGTTTTTCACTAGTCCGATTGAATGTCCTATGCACGACTCTCTCTGTTACCCATCTCCCTGCCTGCTCCTCCGAACACCATCATTGCCTCAACTGGGGGTCCTCATTGTGAAGCGCGGTCTGGTGTCCCTCTGCCTCATCCCGGCATGTCTCCCGTTGCATAAGTTAAACCTGATCTTCTGTCTCGCGGCGTAGAGGAAATGGACTTGACCCTGGCCCGGCTTCTTATTGGAGATCAAGTCGCCGCAGCTTTTTCCACTGCCGTTTTTCCAGTGAAAGTGAAAGAGCCGCTTCGAGATGACTTAGCAAGCTGGAAAAGCCTGAGTAATACTATTAGTCTGCTATAATGTGAACGTCTTGTGCCGCCCTAGGAACAAAGTTTTGGTCTAATGTAATGGAGATCTTGGACGAAAAGGATGGAGTGGATACTGAGCTGCTGGTCTATGCCATGACGCTTATCAATAAGGTACATGAATATATTGATCAAGCTTTTGACTCTGTAGTTATTCTGAAAACTCTTCAATCAATAACTGGAAATGTTAAATAGAAAACAAAGGGCTCGTAGTGAGGGATTGTGCAAATTATTGAACAGTATGTTATATTCTGATTAACTTTGAGATAGAGAGACAGTTAATAGATCTGAAGAATGCTTTATGTTTTTACTTTGTGTTCAGCTCAACAACTAAATAGAAATCTTCATAAACTTAATCTTAATTCTCTGTTTCCACGTTGTCTCCAGACTCTGGCGGGGCTCCCGGACCAGGACTCGTACTACGACGTGGTGGACAGTCTGGAGGAGCAGAGCCTGGAGGCCACGGCCCAGAGACACTTGAGCAGGAAGGGCACCGACCTCGACCTGGTGGAGCAGTTCAACATTTATGAGGTACGCACCAGCCGTAGACGGCTCCGGCACAGATGTCTTCTATTTGTGTCGAACTAGAGTTTTGTTCAATTCATTTTTCAGCCATTGTTTTGCTGCCTTTTGTGTCTTAATGAAAAAACATGTATGCATTTTGCTCTTGTTAGTGTGCTTGTGTGAGGTTTTTTTTTGTTTTGTTGACATTTTGTTCAAATTCACAGTTAGAATCCAAACAAGATCATCTAATTACTTAAGTTTCTCTACTCACTGCTTATACTGTCAGGATTAAACCAGAACTAAATCAGGAGAAAACTAGGTCTAAACCAGGTCTATATCACTGACTTAATCTGGGACTAAACCAAGAAGTAAACCATACTAAAGCAGAGACTAAGGACCAAACTAAAAATGACTAAATGAAACATTGGTTACCCTGGACTAAACAAGGACTAAACCATGTCTAAACCCAAGGATGCAAACCAACAGAAAACTGGGTCTGAATAAGGTCTAAACCAGGACTAAACCACGAGGGAAGCATGTCAAGACTATGTAAGGACTGAAACTTAGTCGTAAAACAAGTCTTAACTAAGACTACATCACCAGCTCTAAAGCCAAGAAGAAACAGATCGCATCAGTCGCCTTTAAAATACAATATGCACATGAATTGTGATCAAATCGAAATTGTGACTTTAACCTGAAGAAAATGTAGGTTTTTTTTTTTTTTTTTT
>OMNZ01052278.1:13211-25434 GCA_900303255.1 Lesueurigobius sanzi
GCGGGCGTAAGGACCGCAGACGGGCCAGTGTGGGGTGCACCTCGGAGGGGCGGGGCCTGGAGCGAAGACGCAGCCGCAGGCACTCGCTCCAAAACAGCAGAGGGCACGCCTCCGCTCCAGCATCGCCCAGCAGCCCCTACACCCACGGGACGGGCTTCCTGTCCTTTGGTGGTCCCCGGGTGGAAGACATCAGTGAGAGGTGAGGAGAGTAGAGACAGGACAGGACAGATCAACTAAATTGGGTGTAGATATCTTGCTTGTTTTAAAAACATGAGTAATTATCTTGAGGTCCATAGAGTAGTACTCAGTTTCATAGGAATAGTTTGACGGACACATTCATAACACGGTTTACTGCAGAGGATAATATGTTGAAAGATGAAACAACAATATCATGTCTGCAGCTAAAACGTTAGGGACTAATGAACGTAGCTTATAATGGTTTCAATTATAGAGTCGCTAAGGGACAATTATAACTTCTTTTACTTTGGAAAACACTTGGGTGACTGAGAGTTTACACATGCTTCATTACCACTGTGTATCTGTGGAGACAATGATATTAAGTACTAGAACTTGATGCAAGTACTGAAATAAGTAGCTTTTTTTTTTGCCAGTTTGCTCTCTTAACATATACTGTATATGGAAACAAATAAATTACCTAATATACACAATTGTCCATTGATTTATATGGGAAATTGTAACTTCAAAGGACATTTTCTCCAAATGGATTTTTCTCATTATCTCAACATCTCCACTTAAGTAGCACCTACAGACACACAGTTTAATAACTGAATATGTCTTGCACTGAACAACATTTTGAAGTTGTAATATGTTTTGTAATATTGAATTCCTTCCTGATCTATTGAGCTTTGAAATCCCCCAGCATTTAAAATGCATCATTTCCATTTGAAAAAATATGACAGAAAACTTACTATACATTTTTTTCTCATATTTATGTCAGTAATCTACAAAAACTTCCAACATTTACATCTCTAATTCAAGGAGAGACACTACAGGCCAGTTTACCCTCTTAACATTATGCTCTCACCTAGAAACAAACAAATGACCCAATCTTAAGGCGTGTAGTTATTGCACTGATTCAACGTTTATCCATAGAACTGTATGGGAAATTAAGTAACTTCAATGACCATTTTCTCAAAATGCATTTTCTCCACTTTAGTAGCTCCTACACACTCCAAACCTTTCAGTCTTGGACAAGGTTTGTTCAGAGGGATTTTTCAATATTTAGTGCCTCTCCTGATTTATTGAGTTTTGAACTCCAATACACAAGGCAAAACTTTTTTTTTTTTTTTTTTTTACTCAGATTTGTTGACCACTACTAAGTACTTTATTCAAAGACTAAATAGGTGATCCAAAATTCCCTCTGAACAAATCATTGTACCCCATACTGAAAATCAACAAAAAATACATAAATTTAAACCTGGCTCTATCCATTATTTAGAGTTCATCGACAAAAATATAAGCCATTTTGGTAATTGGTAAAATATTCCAAAGTTGCAAATGAGTGACAGCTGATGTGGAATTATCCATTTCTGTTGTTATTTGCTACACCACAGGGAGGAAAACGGCCTTTTAGCGGGAAAATGTGTGTGTTTTTTTCAGGCGGGAATTAGAACAACCCATTGCAGCCAAATTTTATTGTCAAACAACATAATTTATTATTATTTCACTTCCACCGTCATCCCTAAGCTCTACCAAATGTGTGAACACCAAGATTAGCCATGCACACCTATGATGTAGATAAATGATTTTTGGAGAAAAAGGCCTTGGGCTTAAGTGGTTAACTTGGTAATATCTATTAATATCTATTTCCTTGGTCTTTTGAGATAGACCTGTTCATCTCAATAACCTTTATGTCCACATTCATTTCTATCAGTATTGTTTTTTTGTCTGTGCCCGTGTTGTAGCGCACCAGTAAAGTTAATCAAACGCAGCTGGTCATCTGAAACCAGAGTAGCTTGTTCCGGTTCACTCCAAGAATTTAAAGGCGTTTTTGAAGGTCACACGTCTCACTATTGTTAATGAAATCCAGAAAAGCAGAGAAAGCCTTCAGAATAATGCGACACACAGCCTCCCTCCTGCAGACCAGCACTAGCCACACTCACGACGGTGATGAAATTGACATCCATTTTGTTTTTATCCACATCTGTCCACGACCAACTTGCGACATCATTTCTAAACGTCTAAAGCATGATAGTTTGTCCACTAACTTCTGTTTTCCAAACCTGCTGCATGTTTGAGGTGTCCATGTCTCTTCATTCTCCGCTGTGTGTTCATGGTGTCTCTCTATTCACTACCGCTATCCCCCTCTGCCCCTCCTCTCGGCGCAGAGAGGAGGATGATGAGGAGGAGGAGTATGATGATGATGATGATGAGGAGGAGGAGGAGGAGGAGGAGGAGGAAGAGGAGGAAGAGGATGATGCAGATGCTGAAAGTCATCCAGTCATTGAGTCCAGTAGTCAGGGTGCACACAGGTATTTGGTGGCTCATTGTGTTCCCTGATACTGCAGTATTTCATATTAGTCTCCCATATTCTCATTGCCATTTATTTAAAACGTTTCCTACTGTGAATATTTGTACTTTTTACATTGTGTTGGAAATGATTCTGATTCCGAAATGGAACGTAAACATGCACTACCAGTCAAAGGTTTGGACACACTTTTTATGTATGGTTTTGTCTTTATTTTCAAGAAATACAGTATTTTGAAGAATCTAGTTCACCTTTTTTGTTTACTACATAATTCCATATGTTCATTCATAGTTTAATGCCTTCAGTGAGAAATCTACAATGTAAATAGTGTTGAAAAAAAAGAAAAACCCAAACATAAAAAAGTGTCCAAAAAGTGGTAGTGTATACTGTATAGTGTAATGTTAATGAGTTAAATGAAGATTTAAAACAATAATCTAACCATTGACTGAATGGTGGATTTCAATCAATATTTGTAGTGATGATTATTATTACAAAGGCCAACAGAAGTCACTATCAGCTTTTGCAATAATGCGTAAACTAGGGCAGCGCAATATGGGCAAAAATTGATAAAAAAGGTATCATTTACACCTGACAAAATATTTCAAAAACACAGCCTTTAGCGTACTGGGCAAATTCATGTAAAGCTATTTAATTCTTTTTGCTCATCCAAATTCACCTAAATCTGTGGCTCTGCCTTCATCTGGGAGATAATTGACATGAAACTGCATTGCACCAATCACAGTACAATGCTCCCTTTACATGAAAGCTTTCATGAGGTTTTCAAAGCATTCCCTCTTCTCCGCGTCTGTGTGCGCTCCTGCCGGGTTACTGGTGTACGATATGTTATGGCCCAATAAATAGAGTAAGATACAAGCATTTATTTTATCCCAGATATAAACAAACATGCGTCGTTGCTGTGTGCGGGGACGTCTCCAGCTCGAGATGTTGACTAACGGCAGCCAAATATACGATTTTATCAAGCTTATCCGAATCCATCTTTCAAAAATATCCCTCGCTGCCTCGCTGGTCATTAGGAGCATGCTTTGTATTGCTGGCAACAGAATAATCCAAAATGTTACGCAATTTACCTTTAAATCAAGGTGAAACACGGCAGGTAAATAGGGAAAATTAAAAATAAATTGGAAACTTGTTAATTACTTTCATAAATGACCACAGCAGTAACTTACATTCTGGCCCTCTTGAATTACATACGTTTATCAACAGTATGGAAACTTTTAAATAAACCTTAAGTCCATGAACCATTTAAACCAGTTGAGTCAGCCCAGTGAGGCCTCCTTGTCTCTTGTATTCTGTCCTCTAGTGTGGCTGCAGATAGCATGTGTGTGAGCTTTAAGTGTATGGCCCAGCCCGTTCCCAGTCCGACCCTCCCTGAAGTCCGGAGCGGGACCTCCGCCCCTGTGTCCGTCGCACCTAAACAGAGGAGCTATAGACTTCGGTGTGTGCCATCAAAACAACTCTCCCATCGGGCTTTTTGCTGCACTGCACGAAGCTTTGCATGCCATCAAATGTTATTGTCAATTTACATCATGTCAATTTTATTTCATCCCATTTGATAGTATGGAAGTATGAAATAATAGACGTTTACGACATAGGGTTTTGGGGTTTTTAGTTTGCAGAGGCTCAAATTTGAGACCATGTGGTAAATTCAGTATTTTCATGTAGCCGTTAGGACAGTTGTTTTTGCAGCCCTCCTACCTCTCACCATCTTATCTGTCCGACTAACTCATTATCTTTTTACCTTTTGTGGTGTTGGAACTCTGTCTCTAACTCTGCTTTTCATCTTCAGTGTGACAGAAACATCTCACCCAAACGACTCTAATACACCTTTAACCCCTAGAAAGCCCTGCTGGGTGGAAAGGTAAGCCTAGCGATTTACGCATGGACACAATACTAACTTTCTACCACCATTCATATGTCGTGGGTTCAGGACGTATTTGTACGCGTTTTATTCCTTTTTTAGAATGCTGAAGTCTGATAGTTTGGTGCAATAAACGCTGCTGTGCTGCTGAATAGACTTTACCATGAGAATTAGCTTGATGGAGAGCAGTGGAATGGGTCTGCAGTAATTGTACAGGGTTTGAATACTTGTCATTATGGATTTTAGTAGCAATACATAATAGGTTATGTAACGTTACAGAAATATCTTTCAGTTGGAGGGCATGTGCCAATACAACTCTATGGGGGAGAGAACGTTTTTTGAAAAATAAATGTCCAAATGTTTTCACTGATCATTTTTGATAGTGAAAGGAATGGATTCACAAACATGTCATATTAGTCTTATTTATGACATAGTGCATATTAATGAATAAGATGTAATCTCACTCCGCATTGTAGCCATGGGCTAACATCCGTTGTCCCACTCTCGCACTCACACACACTCATTCATCCTGGAAAATTGTACATGTTTTTTAATGGTCGGAGCACCCGGAGGAAACCTACACAGACACAAGGAGAACATGCAAACTCCACACAGAAAGGCCCTGTATGGGCCGAAATCTGCATTTTGACAATTACCATAGTCCCCAGCACAGAACTTCAGCTGCCCTCCCCCTCGATATTAAGCTGTAGGCTCTTGAGAATGTTGTGATGTCATGTGAACACTACCAATTAAAGAGAAATTGTACAAATTAAAAAAATATGTGAAAACTTTGTGAACCCTCTGTAAGATTGAGATTTTAGGCATGGTCTTTCTCATTCAGCTGTGGAAATCCCATTACAAATTCTTTCAGAGTATATGTCTGACATTTGGAAGCACCAGTTTCTACGTCTGTATCGGTATGTATTGGACTGATCATGCACTATAATGTATTTTGTCTTTTTGCAGGATAAATAGCAAACTGGAGTCTCCTCCATCACCAATCAAACGCCTCACCAACACATGTTCCTCCCCAACCGACTCCAAAGCCGACAGGTCGGTGTGCTAACTCCTTTTATAGCTATAGCATACCATTCATAGTTTATTGTTCAAAGTTAAATCTTGCCCAGTCCGACTATAAAGGCTTCCTATATCAAATGTCCTTGCATATTTAAATCATACGCAGAACTATTACTTCCAGTTACTTTTGCTGTCACATATTTCTGTGTCTTTGGCATGCAGATCAGCTCTAGGAGGTTTGCTTACTTCATCGTACAGACAGCACCAGGAGTCTTTGGCTGCTGAAAGAGAGAGGAGACGCCAAGAACGAGAGGAGCGTCTGCAGAGGATTGAGAGGGAAGAAAGAAATCGCTTCAAGTGAGTTTTGCTTCACACGTCCAGTACTGCTGGACGTGTGAATTGCATGCACTAAGGCACCCATCGCTTTCATAGTTTGCCTATTTTTACCTTTTTTGTGTGCAATAGAATGCATATGAATAAATAAAATACACATAATTGTATTTTTTTGGGTTGTAGTCGGGATTATGTGGAGAAGAAAGAAGAGGCCAGACAAGCCCGAGACGAGAGGTGGGTTCAAAATAAACACCAAAGAACCAATGCAAAGGTGTAAAAAATTAATGAAAAGCTAGGGAGCTTTGTAAAGGCTTTTAGTCACATATTGTAATTGGTCACAGATGTGAAATGAGCTGTACCCACAGCTTTGACTGAATCACAGGAGACAGAGTGCCTCCTCACAACACAGAGGCTAACAAGAAAAACAAGTGGTGTTGTCTTGATACATTAGTAGATTTAGTAATGCTTTGTATAAATATGTTTTCTGAAACTATCCCTTAATGCTTCCCACAGTAATTCATTAGCAGAAAATGTAGACAAATGATCCAACTGAAAAATAGTATGCTGCGTAAGCCAGATGTTGCAGCTATGCTTTGTTTTTCCATTCAGTGCAAAGTTTCTGCCAATAACATTCAGAGCATGAATGGTGACAGCAGAACCTTTATTCCTCTAATAGAAAGAATGTTTTTTCAGTGCTCCTCAGATTAAAAATATATATTTGTTAATGGGTGACATGGTAGCTGAGTAGATCGTGCTCTTGCCTCACAGCATCGTGGGTTCAGATCCCAGACCAGGCGAGTCCTTTCTGTGTTCTCCCTGTATCTGCGTACAGCGTACATGTAGTCACTGAGTCACTGAGTCACAGAGTCACTGTGACTCTGTGACTCTGTGACTCAGTGACTCTGTGACTCTGTGACTCTGTGACTCTGTGACTCTGTGACTCTGTGACTCAGTGACTCTGTGACTCTGTGACTCTGTGACTCTGTGACTCTGTGACTCTGAATCACAGAGTCACTGAGTCACTGAGTCACAGAGTCACTGAGTCACTGAGTCACAGAGTCACTGAGTCTAGACTACACAAGTTAACTGCACAATTATATAATGACAAATGAAGCACTAAACCTGCCTTTTACTTTACCTTATGTTATTGACACCATAACAACAGATAAAAGCATTTCTGAACACTCACCTTCCATCAGGTACAAGGCTGTGGAGCGACTAGCTGCAGAGGAGTTTGAGCGGGAGCACCCTCGGGTGCCCTTCAGAGGGCGAACAGAGATCACTCTGTGCTTAAGTTCCAAACCAGGCAGCAGCCGTTCAACATCCCGCAGTACCACCCCGTCCTCCCTCTGTCAAGAGGACACAGTCACCAGTACCTGCCCCACACCAGGTAAATCAAATACAGCCTTCAACTGAAAAACTATTGTTTTCAATACTGTTTTAAGATACCACAGGTCAGGAGTATTAGTCTGTTGTTTGTTCGTCTGGGTTTAAACTATTTTCTTGTTGAAACCCAGATGAAGTGCATAGTAAATTTAAGTAAACATGAGTGATTGCTTCAAACAATTTCCTTGCTTTTACTTCCATCAGTCATACAGGAAGTAATCTAAAGCTGTTTTACTTAAACAATCTGTTTCTGCAAGATCAGATCAGGTGCATATGTTGAAATGGTGCTGTGCACAGACTTTGTTTTGATTTCTCTTGCAGACCCTGAGCATGTTTCAGAGCCAAGCCTGGACCTACAGAGCAGCAGCAAAAGTCCAGTGGCAGAGTTAAGAGCAACACAGAGCTCCCCCACAGCTGCCGCAGACAGAGGCACACAGCAGACTGCTGCAGAGAGGGGTGGTTATGAGAGAGAGTCTGACTGTGGCCCCACTGTAGAGCCCACGCCGAGTGAACAAACGAATGAGGAGACAAGTGAGGAGTCAAAGCCCGAGGAGCAGACACAGCCTGTGGGGGAGCTGGAGGTAGCAGCGCAGGTTGCAGAGGTGGCTGAGACAGATGTGGATGTGGAGTTCGATGAGGGTGAGAGAGAGCAGCAGATGGAGAGAGACACAGAGGACAATGAACTATTGAGTGAGAAAGAACGACAGAATGAGGAAGTTAATGAGAAGGACAACTGCTCAGCATCCAGCATTTCCTCCACCAGCAGCACTCTGGAGAGAGAGGAGCGCGAGGACAGGCTGAGCAGAGACCTTGAAGCAGGTACTACACTTTTGTTCATGTGTAGTACTTTATATTCTATCTATATATTTACATTCTTGCTCTGTTTTTTACAGGTCAACTGTTACAGTGTGACGATGAGACTAAAGATGTAAATGGCCATAGTGACAAAATCCTCAATAATAAGCGCTTCATGCTGGACATGCTTTATGCTCAATCAATAAACAACAACAATGAAGAAAGCTCAGAGAAAGTTGAGAAAGAGACAAGTAAGTGTGAGAAGGACTCGGGGACTGAGGACTCTTCTGTCGAGAGCCTGGTCAGCAGAATCTCCACATTAGAGGCACATATACAGATCAAAGAAGAAGCTGTGAAAAAAGCTGATGTAGGGCTTCGGGACAATCATGGCTCTGTGAGAGCTGTGGCTGAGAAGTTTGGAGACCTGGTCAAAGGACTGAGTGGTCCTCCAGAGGTGGAGTCTTTAAAAGAACAGCAGCAGACTCAGGAGAAAGTCTGCACTGTCCCATCAACACTTCCTCCAAAGAAAGAGTCTGACCACATCTGGGACCAGCTCCTGGCCACACCCCGAGAGCTGCGCATCAAAGAGATGGACTTCACAGACCTGGGGGATGAGGACGATATGGACGTTTTAGACATGGACAATCTAATGAGGTCAGGTGACCCCGTAGCTCCGCCCCCTCCTCTGCACTGTGCTGCTTTGCCCCCTCCCCCCCCTCTGTTCGGCTGCCCCCCTCCTCCTATTTTCGGGAAAATGGTGCCACCGCCTCCTCCGTTCTTGGCCCCCATCCCTCCTCCCTCGCCCCAGCTGTGCCGAGGGGATGCCATCTTCCAGAAGAAGAAGAAGACAATACGCCTTTTTTGGAACGAAGTCCGGCCGGTGGACTGGCAGAGCAAGAGCCATAAATTTTGTAAGGACTCCGTCTGGTCCAATCTGGAGCCCATCAAAGTGGACACGTCCAAACTGGAGCAACTGTTTGAGTCGAAGTCCAAGGAGCTCCCAGTCACTAAAGTAAGCAATCAACCATGTCCCATTACCCCAGGGTTATTTGTCTTTCATTAGTGATTAGCCGTATTATCTTTTTCACCTTTTGACTTTTCTTTGAATGAACTACCATATGTCCAGTGGTGAAGAGTTATCTGACTTTTACATTAATATTGGTGACTAATATAAATTCTGTTCTTTGTGGCTCTCTCTTAGAAAGCTGCAGTTGATGGAAAACGACAAGAAATCATCGTCCTCGACTCAAAACGAAGCAATGCCATAAACATCGGACTGACAGTTTTACCTCCCCCTCGCACAATCAAAACTGCTATCCTCAACTTTGATGAATATGCTCTCAACAAAGAAGGCATTGAGGTATCCATTTCTATCTTAGTACGACTCACTGTGAGACTGTATATAAATATACTACACTAAAGACTCCACGTGAAATACATGCACTGAAATAGCTACAGATTCCTCTGGTCTACATGAAATGATAGAAAATCCCATTATTTCAATTTGACTGTCTGAACTCAAATTACAAGGAACAGATGTGAGTTCCCGTTACATTTTTAAAACTCAAATCCACACATCAGAGTAGTGATTCATGACGCATCTTTAAAATGTTACGTAACATGTTCTGATGGCATTTGAGAGGCACTTTTTCACCTTTTGTCCATGAACCCATCTGCAGACAGAAATGTGATGTGGGGTTAGGAGTTCACCTGTCACACAGGTCTGCCTGACGGCCTGCAACATTTGAGATAAACACAGCTGGAAACGTCTTTTCCGATATATTACATAAAGTACATTTTTGACATTTGGACCTGACACAACACTCCCAGAAGTGCTTCCCTCATGACTTTGTGCATTATGCAGAAAATCCTGACTATGGTCCCCACGGAGGAGGAGAAGCAGAGGATCCAGGAGGCGCAGCTGATGAACCCTGACATTCCCCTGGGCAGTGCCGAGCAATTCCTCCTGACACTGTCCTCCATCACAGAGCTCAGTGCCCGGCTGCAGCTGTGGGCCTTCAAGATGGACTACGAGCTGATAGAGAAGGTCACACACACTTAGCTCCAGTCTGTTTCAAATGACATGCACCATGCACCGCTCTTCTGCTCTTACATAACACATACAAGAGGTGGCCTCCAGTGAACTGCAGCTATAACCATCAGATTTTTCATACAGTTGCTCCATTAAAGGCTTGCAAACTTAACTTCAGTTCTCTACATAATAATACATGACTAAATGAGTTAAAGATATCAATATCAATAGCTGTGTAGGCCTAAGAAAGAAACAGCATGTTGGTAATGGTTCATGTTTATATATTTTTAGGAAGTTGCAGAGCCTCTCCAGGATCTAAAAGAAGGAATGGAGCAGTTAGAAAAGAACAGGACTCTCCGTTACATCCTAACCACGCTGCTCGCGATCGGCAACTTCCTAAATGGCACAAATGTGAGTCTTTCTCTATGTCGTCAATTCATCTCCCACCTCCCCATCGTTCCTGCGTGGCTCCTGTGCCAATATATTTATTTGGCATGGAAAACAGTAGAGGCTATGTGCAGAAGAATGTGCTGCCTGTGACTGTCCTCCTCTCAACCTCAGTGTCTCAGTACATTTTGTGGTTTCGGTGTGAACTGGCATGTTATTTTGTCCCATACGCTGAACATTGGTGCGCAGATGTACATACACAGGGTTCAGAATGGTATCAGACCGCTTTTTAATCATTTATGTTATTATTTAGAATTAGTTATTTAAGTATAAGATTTCTACATTGTAAGAAAACCTCCTGAAGCCACTGTACATGCTTTTGCTTCTGAAAAGCCAAAAAAGCATTAGTCATCAACATCAAAACAACCTCTTCCCATCAGTGCTTTTTGCATGTGTGCTCTACAGTAAGCCATTTAAAACTGGCAAAGGAACAAGAGAGATTTTGTTAGGATTATATCTGTTGTGGCTTTTTGGCGCACAGTGGTTAGCAGAACAATCAGTCCGTCGGCTCGCAAAGTAGATTGTGGTTTTCGATAATCACAGCTTAATTCATCCACATATCAACTGCAAGTCGAGGCCTCTTTTCTTACTTTGCCAAAAAGGAAACACGCCACCATTACTGCCTGTTAGGTATTGGTTGCTTCCTGTACTTCCCTGTAACTCATTTTGTTTGCACATGCTTCTGTAGGCGAAGGGCTTTGAGTTAAATTACCTGGAGAAAGTTCCGGAGGTAAAGGACACAGTTCATAAACAGTCGCTGCTGCACCACGCCTGCGCCATCGTGGTGGAGAAGTTTCCTGAAAGCACCGACCTCTACTCTGAGATCGGAGCCATCACACGCCTCACAAAGGTTTGATGTTTTTCACTGTTACATATATACAATATGTAGGATATTATGTTATTGTATTTCTTAAACATTTCCTCTCTGTCCTCAAATGATATAAACATGACGAAAACATTTACATTAAATGGCCCTCATTTAGTTTGGAAACACTTTTGTGTGTATAGGTTTTTCTTTCATTTCAAGACTATTTATATTTTAGATTATCACTGAAGGACTATTTATGAATGCACACATGGAATTATGTAGGGGGGGAAAGGGTGAAACTCAAATATGTTTAGTATTTTGAATTCTTCAAGATTGGAACCTGAAATGGTTTTCAATATTCTGTGAAGTGAAAACCATTTCAGGTGACTACAGTGTGAAGCTCATTGAGAAAATGCCAAAAGTGTGAGAAGCAGAAATCATAGAAAAACAACCTTTTTATTTCAAAACATAATTCCATATGTGTTAATTCATAAAGGAAGGCCTTCAGTGACAATTTAAAATATAAATATTATATTATAATTTTATAGTCGTGAAATAAAAGAAAAACCGGTAGCACTTAAGAATACGGCCCGGTAACTACTAGGTAATTACCCTAGTAATTACTAGTTTTGCTATCACTAAAAACAATAATTACCAGTACCTCTTAGGTAATTAACCCTAACCCCCAACCCTAATTACCTAGTAATTACCTAGTAGTTACCAGTAGTTAGTAATTACCTAGTAGTTACCAGTAGTTACCGGGCCGTATTCTAAACAGGGTTTCCGCGCGGCATTAAAAAGCATGGAAAGTCATTCAATGAATTGTGTCAAAAATAAGGCCTTAAATGTCATTAAAAAGCATTAAATAGAATTCAAACTGGCATTAAACAAACATTCTTGGAAAATAAAGACATTGTTCAACTAGTTTTACTGCAGAAGTTTGGCAAAAAAACAAAAATTAGTGTCTATACTGCTGTTTGGAAAAGAAATTATACACTATTTCTGTTCAAAAGTTGTCAGTTGTGTCATAATGTGTAT